>JAVTVY010031649.1:0-13457 GCA_036873755.1 Hanleya hanleyi | reverse complement strand
CCTAGACTGGAATTTTATTATAAGGACTCTGGAATCTTTTAACTTCGGAACAAGTGTCATCAAATGGGTGGAGATCTTTCAAACAAATCCAAAAAGCTGTGTAACTAATAATGGGTATCTATCGGAGTATTTCACTATAGAACGGGGCTGTAGGCAGGGGGACCCGCTGTCTCCGTATTTATTTATATTGGCTGCAGAGATTTTGGCTATTAAAATAAAAAACGATGAACATATTAAGGGCATTTGCGTTAAAAATTCAGAAATAAAAGTACTTCAATATGCAGATGATACAACATTGCTACAAGATGGGTCAGAGGAATCTTTGGCAAGAGCTATGGGTATTTTAAATGACTTCGCACAGTGCTCCGGTTTACGACTGAACGCAGGAAAATCGCAAATCATATGGATTGGGAGTAAAAAAGGAAGGAAGTCAAGTTAAACTCTGTCCTCACTTCCGGATAAATTGGGACCCGGGAGGTTTTAAACTTCTAGGAATCTGGTTCAGTACTAATTTAAAGGATATGATTGATATGAATTACACAGAGAAATTACGAAGTGTCAAAAAATTGCTTGGGAGTTGGTTCAAACGCTCTCTCACACCAATAGGGAAGGTGACGATTATCAAAACGCTAGTTCTACCAATTCTTATCCACTTATTCAGTGTTTTACCCAACCCATCTAATCACTTTTTTGAAGAAATAGAAAGAGCGTTCTGCAATTTCATCTGGAATGGGGGGGGTCCTGATAAAATGAAACGTAGAACAATTATATGCGAGAAAGACGAAGGTGGGTTAGATCTGCCCAACATTCCATCCTTTGCAGCATACCTAAAAACAAAATGGATAAAGAGGTCATGGGAGTTCACTGGGTTCTACAAAACATTATTAGAGGTTATTTTTCACCCAATTGGTATTAATATCTGGGATTTAAGTCCACTTGCCCTGACTGAATATATAACGGGGTACAAAAACCGTTTTTGGAAGGAAGTTCTTCTTTCATGGCGTATTTGTATAGGAGGGGAATTTAAAGAAAAAAATGTGTGTAACTTCTTAGTCTATGATTTTGCTCGCCGCGAAGATTGGCAGGAAGTAAGGAAATGGCACGTGCATGGTGCAAAATATGTAAATGATTTAATTTCTACAGATAATACATTTCTCTCATTTAACGCGTTCAAAGCAAGGTACAATATACAAACAAATAACTTTCTCTTGTATTTTGCAATTGTTAGTAACGTAAAATTACATCTTTCTTTGATACATGAAGGATCGGGCAAGCAACTGAAAAAGCTGAGAGAGACAGAAAACCATAAAATCAAGACTAAACTTATCAGTCAAAAATGCTCTAAATTTGTTTACAAACTTCTTCTAAGTGACATTAAAATAACCCCATTTAACGCCCAGATGAAATGGCAGAACGACTTAGAAAGGGAAGGAGAACGCCAAGAAATTGACTGGCACAAAACTTACCAATTGGTGTGGAAAACGACAACAGCAACACAACTACAATATTTTCAATTTCAAATTGTCCATAGAATCTTAGTCACAAATAATCAATTGGAAAAATGGGGGAAATTACAATCTGCAAATTGCTCATTCTGTGAGAATGAAAAAGAAACAATCATTCACTTGTTTTGGAAATGCCACTTGGTGAAACTTGTGTGGGATAATTTTATCAAGTGGGGGACAAGTCTAAATTTGCAATGCGATAAACTGACACTCACTGAAGTCATTTTCGGAATCACAGATCGAGAGTCAGTTCTCCTAGGCCAAATAATCTTGCTGATAAAATATAGTATTTATAGTTGCAGACGAGCCTCTGGAAATCCAAGTTGGGTGGCCGCAAAAAGGTCAATTCTAAAAACAAAAAATATCGAGAAAATTATCGCCACTAAAAATAACACAGTTGGGCTTTTTGGTAAAAAGTGGGGAGCCCTGGCTTTCATCGAAAATGATTAAAATATACAGTTCGTTATTTGCTATTTTGCTTTGATTTTTGTCATCACATATTTGATGGACTTTCGCCCAAATTGTAACATGTTATAATTTAGCCAATGTCAATAGAAACCCGATACCTCTGTCACGTGAGGATGTAGAGGGAGTGTAAAATCGTGACTATGGTGCAATAAATGCCCACTGGTTTGTCCAGGGTTTGAATGAAAAAAAAAAAAAAAAAAAAATATTCTCCTAATTTCTGCCAGATCAGCTCCCCCCACTCACCCCCATATATTGAGCATGGAGACCCGCAACAAGTCCTACCCATTCAGGCTACCCACACTTAGCATGTGGGGCATGATGAAACCAGCATAATTAGAATAAATTGTTCACGCAAATAAGAACAGTGATGAAATACCCTTATTTTAACAGAGATTTGCCTTGTTTTAATCTCTGATAATAACTCTTGCTGATAGTTTCCTCACATCTTGTTTCTCTTGACAGTTTACGATGTCGTTACACATTGAGAGGGCACACAGATGCTGTCAACAGCATTCAATTTTTACCATTTTCCAACACATTATTGACAAGTTCAGCTGACAAAACTATGTCTCTTTGGGATGCCAGAACAGTAAGTCAAAGTTTGTCATATGGAAATAATTATTGCCTGGATTAATAATTTAGCGGTCAGCAAGAATTGAACTGAATCTGTGAAGGTGTTCTTGCTATCTGAGCATATTGGTAAAGTGTCAAAAATTTAGTTGGTAACATACCAGTAACTGCTTGGTAGCCAGACTGTAGAAAATGCAGAGGATCTAATGGGTGACTGACCAGTACCTGTTTGGCTACCAGTTCATTAATGATCAATTGAAAACTGAACGGTACTGTTAACTTCCCCAGTGCTGTTAACTTCCCCACCAATCAGTTACTGAGTGATATTGGTTGGTAGCGGCTTGCCTGTATAATGCTTAATTTTTTGCATTTGCATACGACTCACACAAATTATTACCAAAAAAAAAAGTATGTAGCAAAATACAAACTTCAAGGCCTGCTATTTTTTCTGCACAGAGATAATGTTGTTAAAATTTCTAAGGGCTGTTCCATTTAAAAAGGTATGGGAGGGGAGGAAGGCACTCAATATAATATTCTATGGGTCATAGGAGGAAATTCCCTTCAATCCATGTTACAGCATTGGGAAGGCCAATAAAATTTCTATGGGTGGTGGGGTATAATTCAAAGCTGCCTTCCCCCTTCCCATACCTTTTTAAATGGAACAGCCCTAACTGATAAATAAAAAATATATTGCTGTTCAGTTTTATTTTAATTGTAGAGTGCACCATTCCACAGATTTTAAAAAATGGACGGAAATATATAATAGAATGTGTAATATGACTATTCGGTTAATTCTCTCGCTAATTGAATGTAAAATAATTTGTGACTTTTTTTCTCTCTTTAGGGACTTTGTGCACAGACATTCTATGGCCATATGCACTCTGTGAACCATGCGCAGTTCAATCTTAAGGTATTGTGGATTAACCCTTTGAAATGGACTGGGATAATTGCATTAACTCTTTGATGTTTTTGTTAGCAGAAAGCTTTGTTGTGCTGCACGAAATCTGTTTTACACACGGTCAAGGTTATAAAACAAATGATTGACTGGTATAATTTCGACGAGGCTGCTACTGTATGATATTTCTAGTGCCACACCCAGTAAAACTTCTTTTCACATTGTATTACTACAAACCTCATACATGATATTACTTCAAATCTCACACATATTACTACAAATATCACAAATGATATTACTTAAAATCTCACACATGATATTACTACACACCTCACACATATCACTACATGATATTACTACAAAGCTCACACATATCACTACAAACCTCACACATGATATCACTTCAAACCTCATCATATTACTACAAACCTCACACATGATATTATCACAAATCTCACACATATTACTACAAATATTCCCAATGATATTACTACATAGTTCACGAATGATATTACTACAAATCTCACACATGATATTACTACAAATCTCACGCATGGTATACTACAAATCTTACACATGATATTACTACAAATCTCACACATGATATTACTACAAATCTCACACATGGTATTACTACAAATCTTACACATGATATTACTACAAATCTCACACATGATATTACTACAAATCTCACACATGGTATTACTACAAATCTTACACATGATATTACTACAAATCTCACATGATATTACTACAAATCTCACACATGATATTACTACAAATCTTACACATGATATTACTACAAATCTCCATCGTGATATTACTAAACCTCACACATAATATTACTGCAAATTTCACACATGATATTACTACAAATCTCACACATGATATTACTACAAATCTTACACATGATATTACTACAAACCTCACACATGATAGTACAACAAATCTCACATATATTACTACAAACCTTACACATGATATTACTACAAACCTCACACATGATATTACAACAAATCTCACATATGATAATACTACAAACCTTACACATGATATTACTACAAACATATTACTGCAAACCACATGATATTACTGCAAACCTCACACATGATATTACTACAAATCTCACAAAAGCTACACATGCTATTACTACATACCTCATACATGCTATTATTACAAACCTCATATGATATTACTACTAAACCAATCATGATATTTTCTGTTTGTTAAATTGTCCTGTTTCATGACTTTACTCTTCCAGGGTGACACTGTGGCGTCATGTGACTCGTATGGCAATGTGAAGTTGTGGGATGTGCGTACTGTTGCCCCTATGGTTAGTTTTGATGTGGGACCTCATCCAGCCAATAAGGTTGCCTTTGATCCATCAGGTAAGGACTCCATTCAGCAAATTGGGTACCATGACATATGTCAAAGACAGTATGCATGGTGACGACACTGCACCATCTTGAACCAGGACTTTCACTTCACACTGAGAGCAATTAATGTTCAAACATGGTTTCCTTTTGACAATCTTGGTTATGAATGGATGAAAATCTTCAGATCTTTGGCTGATATCAGGTAGATAAAAAGTTACCCTATTTCTTCTAATTTTTCGAACAGCATTTTTATACTAAAAAACAGAAAAAATCCATTTTCATGCCAACAGAGATTAAAGAATTTCTCTCCAAAGTAGCCAGAAGTGAAGTTTTGCCATCTGAATAATTAGAAGAAATGGGGTACCATTTTCAACTGTGATGCTCAAAAATATTAATTCAAGTGGGATGGGTAATTTTTAGACGTTTAAATTGTGATAGCTTATTCTCATTACAGAATTGAATTTGAATTTTTGGGCACACCGGTTCTCGTCAGATCACCGTAGTCAAGCAACATTCATGTGACCGGGTGCTATACTGGCTGGGCTGATCAATGTCCATGATAATAGAAACCATGGGCACATATAGGAATCGTCGTGGTATGACTGAAAAATTGTTGAAAACAACGTTAAGGGGTTCAGAAGTAGAATATTTTCATTTTTTCAAAACCGAAGTTATCTCAAAGATTTTTAATAAATTGGATAAATGATCAAAAATATTTGGAAAAACATCATTTGTACAAAGATATATACTCGGTTGCCATGGTAACGGCGGCCATCTTGGATATTGGCGCTTAAGTTAGGTACGCAGTATACACCCAAGTAAAAGAGGTAACTTCATCAAACTTGCAGGGTATATCTGTGGTGTGTTCCTTTGTGCAAATAAGAAAAACTAACCACTGGAAAAATTTGAGCTGTTTTACTGATGTACAATTTTGTTTCCAATGGTGTGTATAATGCGTTTCTAAATTTAGAGCGCCAAAATCCAAGATGGTATATATATCTTTGTGCAAATGATGTTTGACTCACTTGAATTTATGGTACAAATCACATCTTACTGAGGCTGTGTTCAGAGTTCAAAAACATGAATAAACAGCTTATTAAAGTAACATGGGTACAGTTACAATTACAGTAACTATGTAATAGATATGTCACCGTAGGCAATATCATATATGTTTTTCATTTCTGCAATCCCTGTGGAATTTAAGAACATGAGTAACTTGCCATCTTTTGTTTCTGGTATATCTAATATATTCTGTAATGTAATTAAACAGTTATGTCAAAGTTCTCTACAGTGATTGCCACTCAAGAGAGAATGTTCTTCACCTTCTGCGTTGCATGATAGGGCAAACTCGAAGCTCCCTTGGTATATCTACCAGTTTCGATCACCAGAGGATGTGCACTCAGTATTAGTTGAGTTAAGGAATTATGGTGTTTGAGAGATTTTCCATCTAAAAAATATAGACCTTCTGATGTCTTGCCTGTAACAGCCCACTTGACCATGCACATAAGGTTTTCACCATGGCCGAGATGAATGCTAACCATCACAACACAGGAAGGAAGCAATCAGAGATTGCTCAATTGTATGCCCCCCTTCCACTTTAATCCGACACTGCCCCGCCATTGTTCTGTTCTTTATTGGTTGGTGGAGGCCTAATTTGGATAATTATAAAAATTCTGTTTCAGTCACTTTTTTGCCATGCCTCACATAATACATATTCCAAGTATCAAGCAACAAGTGATAATACGATGCTTCGATTGGTCGCCAGGGCTTTCGCCAAATCCCAAAATGTGACCTGGTTATGAGACCTACATTCCTTGGGAGTATATTGTGGTGAAATTATGAAGCGATCAGTGAACTTTGAATTTTGCACCCAATTCACTGTGTTTGGGGCAATTTCATACTTCAGGACCTATGTTGTCTGCTTTGGAATGTAGAATAACATATAATATAGCCACTTTCCTGGTTCAAATCGGTTATCCAGCTTGGACAAATAAATATATCTCATTCACTTAGGTTTAAACAAAGGGCCATAACTCTTGAAAATATAACCGAAAACAGAGAAACTTCACGTTGCACACCTATGGGTCACTGACCACATATCATGCAAATTTCATACTTATTCATACAATATTAACCGAGATCCAGCCCAACAAATCCCAATTCACAAAGATTTGAAGAAAAAAGGGCCATAACTCTTGAAAATACAGGCGAAATGTGGAGAAACTTCACGCTGCACAACTACAGGGCACTGACAACATATCCTGCAAATTTCATAATTGTCCATACAATATTAACCGAGATCCAGCCCGGACAAGTTCCAATTCACAAAGATTTGAAGAAAAAAGGGCCATAACTCTTGAAAATATATGCGAAATGCGGAGAAAATTCACGCTGCACAACTACAGGGCACTGACCACACATCCTGCAAATTTCATAATTGTCCATACAATATTAACTGAGATCCAGCCCGGACAAGTCCCAATTCACAGAGAATTCAAGAACAAAGGGCCATAACTCTTGAAAATATAAGCGAAACGTGGAGAAACTTTACGCTGCACAACTGTGGGTCACTGACCACATATCATGCAAATTTCATAATTGTCCATACAATATTAACTGAGATCCAGCCCGGACAAGTCCCAATTCACAGAGAATTCAAGAACAAAGGGCCATAACTCTTCAAAATATAAGCGAAACGTGGAGAAACTTTACGCTGCACAACTACGAGCCACTGGCCACATTCCATGCAAGTTTCAATCCTGTCCATTAAATATTAACCGAGATATTGCCCAGACAAGAAATTCGGACGGACAGACGGACGGACGGACAGACGCCCCGACAGACGGACGGACAAAGCGATCGCTATATGCCCCCCCTCTAGATAGAGGGGGGGCATAATAATAACACCATCATCACATCCTCCATCGATGGGCGCATTGGAAGATTGATCTGACAGTTATAGAGATGATTAGTCATAGAGCTGGTTCCTTCACATGAAATGTTCTGCCCATACCTGATCAGAGAAGATGATAAATCAATGCATCAAGGGACTGCTTCCAAAAAGAGTTTGTTTGTTTGATTGGTTCATTGCAAATGCCAAAATTACTGATTGGCCAGTTGTCCTAGAATTTGTGATTATTACTCTTCTTGTACCATACCTTGTATATACCTCCAGAATAAAACATTATTCTGTGTTATGATACTTTCATTGCAATACTTTGGCTTGTTGTAGGTGTGGTGTTAGCCATTGCCAGTAACGACAGTACGGTCAAAATGTATGAGATAGCCAATGGACAGGTGAGTCATCTATAATGGAATGTTCCAACATTTATGTTCAACATGCCACAACTTACGACAAATTCAAACAGTTTAAGAGATTAACAGTTTTAGCACTGTAAATTTAGTCGTGTAGTGCTATGCACAGATGCACTTTTTATTCAATTTATGTACATTATTTTTGTAAATTTATTATTGTTAGTCATGTATCTGTGTATGATAAAGGGCTCCTTGGGAGAGCAGCCGTTAAGGTTGAAAGACCGCCCTCTATAAATAAGTTGAATGAATGAAGGAAAGAATGAATGAATAAAATAAAATAAAATAATGAGAAATACAGTGTTGTAGAAATACAATAAGCAGAGCAGGAATGGAGTCCAAGGGGACTTTGTAGCAATCATATTTCTCATCGTACTTCATTTACAGCATGAAATATCTCTCAAGTATCACTAGATCTGGAGGGGCTGCGAATACGAAGTTTGTAAAGTATGAAATCTGATTTCATTCTCCCTTTTTTGCTCGTACATCTGACGAATATGTATCATCATCACAGGTCTTCTTTCTAACACTCAATCAATATGTTTGTCCTCCCTCAGATACTCTCTCTGATTGGCCATGAGGATGGTGTCCAGAGTCTAGAGTTTGATCGTGGTGGCGAGTTCTTGGTGACTGGCAGCAGTGACTGTACTGTCAGGGTCTGGTCCTGAGCTGTTACTATAGCAACCAATAAGCTAGCCAACAATCTGTGATAACGATTTTGTGAACAAAGAAGGAATATTTCTGAGAATGAAGATAAAGGACTCCTTTGTGGAATATTAACAGAATGTAAATATTAAGCTGAAGTTCCTAGAATGTGTATTGTTGTATCTCAGCAGACTTTAAGAACAGAATTTGATTGTACCAAATCCATGGTAATGATGAATTCACACATGAATATATTGTTGTTTTATTTAAATAAATCTATTACGTCCAAGATAGGTTTCGGACTCCATTTTTATCTCGCCTTACGAAGTAAAGGGGAGATATTGTGAGGGGGGAAAGAGGATGTCGTCGTCGGTGTCGGTGTCCCCTGGTTTAGCAAGTTAAAAACAAACCTAGAAAAATTTGAAAAAAATATTAAAAAAATAAAAAATATATGGGGGGTGGATATGCCACCTGGGGGTACTACCCCTGGGGTGCTCCAATGTTAAAATCCCTATAATAGAGTTTTGCGTTTAGCTGAAGTGCACATGTACATCTGTACTTAGAAAGTTTGTTGCAGTTTTCAGCTGTCATTCGATGATTATGAAACTTGGTACACATGTTTCTTATGATTAGAGGATGTACCTGTGCTATTTTTGAGATGAAATATTAATTTTTCTCCAAATTATGGTTATAGTTTAGGTGAATTGTATGTGTAGGCCTCTATATGTATACATGTACATGTACAGGGTAAGTTTGCTGCAGTTGTCAGCTCTCATTGGATGATTACAAAACTTGGTACACATGTTTCTTATGATTAGAAAATGTACCTGTGCTATTTTTGAGATGAAATATTAATTTTTCTCCAAATTGTGGCAAATTATAGAGTTTTGCGATTAGCTGAAGTGCACATGTACATCTGTACACCACAGTTTGCTGCAGTTGTCAGCTGTCATTGAATGATTATGAAACTTGGTACACATGTTTCTTATGATTAGAAGATGTACCTGTGCTATTTAGGAGATGAAATATTAATTTCTGTTCAAATTTTGAGGGTTTTGTCTAAGTAACCTGCCAATACTAATGTATATACCTGTACATGGAAAGTTTTCTGAAGCTGTCATTGGATGAGTTTGACACTTGCTAGCCAAGTTCAATGTGATTCGAGGATGTGCATGTGCTATTTAAGAAATATGACATTAAATATGAATTTTTGTCCTAATTATTGCAGTTTAGACTTTCGTGGGATGATTATAAAACTTGGTGGACATGTTTCATGTTTTCCTAGGTCACAGTTCTCCCGCAGTGATCCCACACGTGACTGACCTATCCAGCAGTAATCCCAAATGGCACTGGCCTATCCAGCAGTAATTCCACACGGGACTGACCTATCCAGCAGTAATCCCAGACCGGACTGGCCTATCCAGCAGTAATCCCACATTGGACTGGCCTATCCAGCAGTAATTCCACACGGGACTGGCCTCCCCAGCCGTAATCCCACACAGGATTGCCGTATACAGCAGTAATCCCACACTGGACTCCCTATGCAGCAGTAATCCCACACAGGACTGTCCTATCCAGCATTAATCCCATATGAGACTCGTCTATCCAGCAGTAATCCCAGACAGGACTGGCCTATCCAGCAGTAATCCCACATGGGACTGGACTATCCAGCAGTAATCCCACTTGGGACTGGACTATCCAGCAGTAATCCCACAGGGGACTGGTCTATCCATCAGTAATAACACACGGAACTGGTCCATCCAGCGGTACTCCTACACAGGACTGACCTATCCAGCAGTAATCCCACGGCACTGACCTATCCATCCTACATGGGATTGACCTATCTGGTAGTAATCCCACATGGGATGGATGTTATTGTCTGTACCAGATAATCTATTCCAGACATTATTGTCTGTACCACATCACCTATTCCAGACCTTATTGTTTGCTCTACATGTATGCTTTCAATACTGCTGCACCTTCGGCGGATGACCCCGCAAGGCGAGATGTTGGGGTTCTCAGAACGCTTGTACATTTGTATCTCATATGCTATGGGGCTTCCGGGGATTGGTCCCAGGAATAGGACCCAGCATCGTGATATGACTGAAATACAGTTGAAAGCGACGTTAAATCATATTCACTCACTCATATGCTATGAAGATCTCAATTTGTGGGTTGACAGTTCCAGCATGTGATGCAATGGTGAGAGACCATGATCCTACTGTGATGTTTGACAATCGTGTAGAGCAGATGAAGATTGATCATGGTGACCATGTGCATATGTGAGCCAAGTTTGGTGTTCCTATAGTCATTCTCTCCATATGGTGATAACGAGGAACAGACGGATGGATGTACATACATGACAATACCCCGAAGCCAAATTTTTTATAGTAGCTCATGACCAGATGTGTGTCTGGTGTATCATGTTTATTGAGGCTAGACCAGGTCATTCTTGGGATATGGTCGTACTAGTTTTTATATCTCTTGAGATATGGTCGTGAAAAGCAATTTGTGACAAAGTTGACATAATTTGATCTAGTGACCTAAAAAAAATGTGTCAATCTCACTAATTTTCAATAGGCTCTGTGACCATATGTATGTGTGAGCCAAGTTTGATGTTCCTAGGCAGTCATTCTTGAGATATCGTGTTAACGAGAACCCGAGACAATACCCCAAGGCCAATTTTGACTGAGGGGTGAAAACCATCACCATAAGGTGTATTATTCTTGAAACACCTTAAACTGGTGTATGATTTCCGATGATGCCTGAAACCATTCCATGTCATTTATCATGCCCATTAACCACAACTGTTTCACAAGAGCAGTGAGACTGAATCCGGGGTACTTCTCATGTGGCGAGCTAAATAAGACAGATTTGTTTTTAATTTGTCAGCTGAGCAGGAAATCGGGGTGGAGTCATTGGGGCAGACATTGAACTTCTGTGAAATGGTTCGCAAAATTCTATTCTAAAAGTTTTGCGGACCGACTTGTACGGTGCGATTTTTTTGCCATTGGCGAGTTTACAGTGGAATTGTCCCTGTTCGCTGCTTGTAGAGTGAAGCTTCAGTGGAAAACCTAATTCGAGTTTAAGGGAGATGGTTGACATTCGATGAAAATCGACAAGTGCAAAGTGCTGATTGGTGTTCCCGGTCATACAATGGAATGTTTCCAGTGCCATACTTCTGGACATCCGCATCGTCTTTGCTAAACTGTATTTTGTCAGAGATGTCATGTTCGACATGACCCTGCTGTGGTGTGTGATAATTGTGTGGAGACTGATGGTGGTGATGCTGCACAGAGATGAGCTAACTGTGAAGAAAACTCCAATATCGTGTGCTTATGTTAAGAAGAGATCGGTTGGAAGCAAGGGTGGTGAGAAGTCTGTTAGACATACGAGAGGTGTAAAATCTGTTGAAAGTAAGGGAGGTAAGGTGCAGACTGAAAGTTGTGCATAAAGCTGAGAGAACTGTTCAAGATCTGCAGGAGGCTGTCAAAGTTGTGCAGGAAATTGAGCGAGGTGAGACTTGAACATGTTAAGGTGGCATCTGGGGAAGTTCCCGTAGAATCTTGGAATGGGCTGGACGGTGAGAAGGTGCAGACTGTTCAAGTGCGTGAGAAGGTGCAGTGAAAGTTCTGCAACAGTTAAAGTCAAGTGCAAAGCTGTCAAATTTGGACAAGAAGTGGACGGAGTCGAGTTTTGTGAAACTGTTGGAAAATGGCACGTGGTTGTTTGTCAGTGATTGATTTGTGATGCATTTATAATGTTAACATCGACCCCGCACACAAGAAGGTCTCCCTAGAGATTTGATTAAGAATTGTTCGACAACGATTGATTTGTGATTTTTAGACTGATTTATGTTGTTCATCAGTATATAGCTGCAATATTGCTGGACATTACAGTAAATAAAATCTTATCTTACTATTTTTTCTGGTGCCATTCTGTTGAGCATCCAGGTCATCTTTGCAAAGCTGTATTTTGTCAGTGACGTCAGGTTTGGCATGACCCTGCTGTAGTGTGTGACAAGTGTCTATTAGGATTTTCAAAGATTTTTCATTCATATCACCACAGTTCCTATTATCCTGGACATTTATCAGTCCAACCAGTAATCAGCACGCATCCAAGTATTGACCGGGCTCAACATTGCTCAACTTCAGTGATCTGACGAGAATGGGCGATATGCCATACCCTTGGTGTAAGACAATTGTGTGGAGACACTGATCGAGGTGATATCGCACAGAGTACCTGTGACGAAGAGATCAGTTGGAAATAACGAAGGTGAGATGTCGAGGAGGTGAGAAGTCAGGGAGGTGAGAAGGTGCAGACTGTTGAGGAGCAGAGGAGGGAGCTGAGAATGTGCAGACTGTTGAGAAGCAGAGGAGGGAGCGGAGAAGGTGCAGACTGTTGAGGAGCAGAGGAGGGAGCGGAGAAGGTGCAGACTGTTGAGGAGGGAACTGAGAACGCGCAGACTGGAGAGAAGGTGCAGACTGCTGAGGAGGGAGCTGAGAAGGCGCAGACTGGAGAGAAGGATCAAGACTGTTGAGGAGGGAGCTGAGAAGGCGCAGACTGAAGAGAAGGTGCAGACTGGAGAGAAGGCGCAGACTGTTGAGGGAGCTGAAGGCGCAGACTGGAGAGAAGGTGCAGACTGTTGAGGGAGCTGAGAAGGCGCAGACTGGAGAGAAGGTGCGG
>JAVTVY010031648.1:0-13234 GCA_036873755.1 Hanleya hanleyi | reverse complement strand
TACAAATGTGGGAGGTGGGTACAAATGTGGGACAAATGTGGGAGGTGGGTACAAATGTGGGAGGTGGGTACAAATGTGGGAGGTGGGTACAAATGTGGGAGGTGGGTACAACCCACCTCCCACAAATACAAATGTGGGAGGTGGGTACAAATGTGGGAGGTGGGTACAAATGTGGGAGGTGGGTACAACCCACCTCCCACAAATGTGGGAGGTGGGTACAAATGTGGGAGGTGGGTACAACCCACCTCCCACACATCACGCATGCGCACACATCCAATACCGCCCCAATACCGCCCCATTTTTTACACTTATGACGTCACAAATGGTTCTGCGCATGCGCAGTGAGGCGCTATTCCCTCAATTTACGCCTTGTATACTACTTAGGCCAAACTGCCGCCTTATCGTACCATCTCTTTTTTTCAATTTCAAATCGCCTTTACTCGTGTAGGGGTACCGACATTATCCCCCAACGACAGTTTCCCCAGCGACATTTTCCCCACCGACATTTTTCCCCACGAAAGTATCCCCACAAGACATTTTTCCCTGGCGACATTTTCCCCCACCCTAATATTACGTGCTGTAATAATTACGATCTGCCGACAATCGCAGTCACGGTCATTTCTCCACCTTGAATTTTGTTTAAGTTTGCACGCAGGCGAGTCTTATGTAGGCTTGATGATGTGGTCAAATAATACTATCAAATTTTTGCCGCTTTCATGCAGCGGGAATTTTTGATCACTTTTCATTCATTGACATATAATCTTCTTAAGCTACGATCCGAATAAATAACTTCAAATCTATTTTATAGCTTTCTTTATATCAGGGCGGGGAAAATGTCGCCTGGGGAAAATGTCGTGTGGGGACACTATCGTGGGGGAAAATGTCGCTGGGGAAAATGTCGCTGGGGAAACTGTCGTTGGGGGATAATGTCATGGACTCATTTGTGTACCGATAAATGTATCTTTTTGTCGAAAGCATCAGCGTGTTGATAGCACGTTGTTCTTTTCCCCCAACGTAATCATGTTAGGGAGACCCTTATCAATAAATATATACGAAAATCAATAAAGACAAAATCATATTACCATGTTTGAGCGATCTCGCTCTATAAAATGGAGGAAAAAACGGTCGTTTTTACTCAATAACTTTGATTCCTTCGTCATCAATGCTCCACAACTTCAGGCGCATTAATCTGTCTATTGTTCCTTGTCCTTTAATTAATTTGTCATTTTAAGAACCAGTCAATGTTGTTTCAGTAGCGTGACCGATATTTGGCCTATTAAATTAGATAAATAACAAGTTACTTTTAGCAAACGACCTCTTTTACCTCTATTTTAGCGGGATCGCCCTAACATGGTAATATGATTTTGTCCCGGGCTTGATTTCCCTTGTAGGCTCATTGGTTTCAGCGTATAAATCCCCCAGAGTAAGCCTATCCCAACACTGTAAGCGCTGATAGAGATCGTTGTCAACTTCAGCACAGAAAAACATGCATATCACAAACTCATGGTAGAGATCGTTGTAAAATGAATAGTGATTTTGATTGAAATTCTTCTCCCAATCAAACAGGACGACTTTGAGGCTTAATTATTTTAGTTACTTGAACAATATGCCATAATTAAAGGGACAGACACAGCTGATGTACAGTCAGATATGCCCTAAAATAGACCATTCTTTGATGATGGAGTCGATTCTCCTAATCGACATGGCAATCCTGTGTCCCAAATTAGAAAGTAACGAAAACACATCAGGCTTTAGCTTGCACGTGCTATAAATCTAGATACTCATATGGGTACGCTGTGCTATGTGGTTTACAGACCTTTTCGGTGCTTGGCTGATTATTTTGCCTTGACCGGGCATGCTCCTCTCCAAAATCTAATAATTTCTCGCTTCACGCACCGGTAGAGATAATTTCATTACGGGTAGAGATCGTTTGCACTGGTAGAGATCTGTTTGGATACCCACCGTGAACGGGCCTCTCACAAAAATAGGAGGTAGCAGACCGGTAGCCTAAAAAGCGAACGCACAGTACCCCTCTGGTGACCGCAATGACACAGATCCAATATCAGAATACATAAGAAGCTATTTGTCATATAGAAAGTGATCATATAAGTAGTATTTTCGTTATTGTCAAGTTACGGTGGGCATTATGGCGTTATGATAGGGCGTTGCAGGAGCGTCACTAGGATTTCAAAAGGGGGGGTGCGAATGTTTTCAATTTCCAAGGGTGGATCTAGCGAAAGTTGTTTTGGGAGTCGACTATCACAGCCCAACAGGCGAGGGTCCAGGGGCCGCCTAGGCCCCGGAAGCTCCGGGGTCCTAGATCGCCGGAGATGCGTTCTAAGCGTTTTCCCGGATATAAATCTGACCATAATGTATGCAGATTTATGGTTCTATTTTCACGTTTGTTTCGCATTTATAAGCACACATCGATGTTGAAACGAAGACACACACACATCATACCTGAATCCATTTGATTTTCTGGTAACATTTAATACATACAAAACGATGCATGATGTGTACGCCATGGAACATTAGAAACCAATACGCGTACCAATATGATTGATTTACTAAAAGCTAAAATAAGCGAACGTCACGGTTAGCTAGCTCTTCAGTGATAGAGGTACAAAACGGCCCCGACAGAGTTTTAGGGGGGTCAGATTTGACCCCAGCTCATGCTGGCAACATGGCAGATGTAGAATTCGAGAAACTTACCGTGGACGAACTAAAAAAGTACTTACATGCCAGAGGAGTGACTACTTCTGACTACAGAAAAGCTGACTTGGTTCGCTTATCGAAAGACGCGTTCAAACTCAATCTACCTGTCATCCAGACGCTCGATGATTTCGTGGCAAAGAGTACAGAGAGGCGCACCGTAACTGCAGGAGGCAAGAAAGTCGTTATTCCCTACCCAACTGACGATGAGTGGTCTAACGATCTCCGGCAAATGCCCCCTGTGGATTTACCAGACATATTTCTTTATTTGATGACAACTTGTGGCTGGGATAATGAGAGATTGAAGCGTTATCGAGACGACGATGGATACAAACTATTCAAAGACTCGCACGTGGATGATGTAGGGTCGTACTATTACCCAGCCGTTGCCCAGCCGCTGCCCAGCCGATTCCCAGCCGATTACCCAGCCGTGACGGCCGTGCCCAGCCGACATATATTCGTTATTTACGGCATTATTCTGAGGAATTACAACTATTAATGCATTCTGTTATAATATTTGTACAATTCTGCTTTTATCTAGTATATTTTCAGGTAAATATCGCGTCCCGAGTGGCCCGTATTCGTCGATTCATTCTACCACGCATAAAACTTCGAGAATCAAAGATGGCGGCAGAATTTCAGCATGGGGTGAATGTAAAAACTGGATCGACTCGACTTTCCTGAAACGGAACGGGATTCAATACAGTCCAACATCGGATTATATACACTAGAAATAGCAAAGAGATAATTCTTTGTAGAATGCAGTAGATTTTATGACTCAATAAAATATTTCAATGGGAGTGCAAAAGACGAATGTAATTTAATTCCTTTTACTGAATGTTATAGAAAAATAAATATTTTTTTTCTTTTCTTTTCAAACGACATTGTGTCATCGCAGGTCCTCCTATCTGAACAAACATATAACGATGTATGTCTTTTCAATTGCATAAGTTACGATATTGTAAGCGACTAATTGAAGAACAAATAACGTTCATTCCAGGACGTAAACAAAGGTAATATATGAAAAGAAGTGACCGCTCGTTACAATAAGCCGTGCTTGTTTCTTCTGAATTCCCCGGATCGTAATTTTTCAGAGGAACAAACAAATAATCAGCAGGGAAATAATAACCCGAAAAAAGTTCAAAGAGCATTTTGTCCAAAAGTAGCGGTAACACATGAAAGGAATCGTACGCTCCGTTAGAACAAGCGATCCCGTGGAGAAGCCATGCTTGCTCTTTTGGACACCCGTATTGTGACATATTGTTTGGTTCGCACCTAGACAATATCCATGTATGCACCTTATCATTGGTTAAGAATTATACTTACCGTACTTTTCTATATAAACGCAAGTAAAATATCGTCATTATCCATTCTCCAATATCATCTATAAATCATCCCAACCTTGAATCTACTTTTGAAATATGTCAGCCAAAATTCTTATTGCGGGTCACTCCCAGACCAAGTATTTTGACCAATATATAGACGATCCACGCTTTGATATCTTCGCGCAGTCTGGCCTGAAGATCCAGGAAATGTGGTCGAGAATTGGAGAACGGGTGAAAGACTATTCGGTAAGAAAACAGATTGACGTTACATAAATTGATTACGTTTTTATAATTTTTATTGAAGACGTTAATTTAGAAAAAAAGGCTAGATAATTACAACAATATATAAAAACTGGGTCCTTAAAATTTTCAATAACATATATAAAAAACTTGATCATTACTGTTTTCAACAATTTATATGGTGAATGTTAAAACAAATTCATTTTCGTATTTCAGGTTATAGCCTTCCATATTGGAGCTAACGACCTCGGCGACAACACCTGCGAGACGGTACTTGGGAACTACCAGACATTGGTCGAAAATGTCTGGAAACAAAATCCTAGGTGAGTTATTATTTGCAGTATATGAGTAATATTGACACATTAGTTTAACAGTAATATTCTTAAAATTATATCACTAATTCTCATAGACGCGTGAGGACTATCCATAAACCTCTTTTATTTCTATTTTCAGTGCTACAGTTTTGGCCAGCGGTATATTACCAAGGGGTCAGAATTATTTCCCTGGAAGGGAACTCAGCAACTCTTTCCTGGCATCGTTCAACGAGAAAGCCAGGATCATCAACGCTACCCTTTCAGATGTCGCCAAGGAAATGAAGCAGCTAATATATGTCGACCACGATGCGTTCCAACGACATGGCTCCATCCAACGTCATCTGCTGAGCAAGGATGGTCTACATTTGAGTTTCACGGGGACACAACATGTGGTGAACCGGATTGTATCCGTTGGCAGGGTAATGCTGCGACGACACCCCGAGAACCGTCCCATACCCATACCCACCTCAAAACCGGTCAACATCAAGCCCGGGCCGTATTTGCAGGCATTGCTTAAGGTGGGCATTGTTCTTGTCAAACATTATGTCGCTTCTTTAATTAAACATCTACGTAGACAATGTGAATTTTTACAAATTTTACAAATGTGAAATGCCATGTGCTCATTCAATAATATTAATTTCCTTTTTACAGGAGCCAACAAATGTGTTTCACATCCACAGAGATTCAGTTGGCTGCAATTTACGGCGAAGGGAAAAAATATTTCAACATTAAAATGCCCACAGTTCAACAACAACCAAATAGTTATGATTGTGGTTTATTTGCAATTGCAAATATGGTAGAATTTTGTCATTCAGGTTACACCGGATCAGAAAATATATATTACGATGTAGATTTATTTAGGCCTCATCTCGTTCATTGTTTAGAAAAAGGAAAATTTGAACCATTTCCGAAATGTCCTGACGGCTCAAAAAGTATTCTAAATTTTACAGCAAATATCAATGTTAGGATTTATTGTCATTGTGCGTGTGGTTTGCCCGATTGTTTTGATGATATGGTGGGATGCGAAGCAATGAAAGGCAAAAGACATTGCAATGTCTGGAAACACAAGTCCTGTGCTGGACAAACTGAAGACTGGTTTTGTGACCAGCACAACTAGCCTCCACCCACCTATATCATGTTAAAAATATTTATATAACTTCTCACAATTGAACAATGTATCATTTCATCATTATTATTCAATTATTATTATTGTTATTATTATTATTATTCAATTATTATTATTATTAGGTCTTTCCATCTCCAATGGAATAGACCTATTGATATTGTACTGATTATTATTATTAGGTCTTTCCATTTTCCAATGGATAGACCTTTTGTTATTCTACCGATTTTTATTATTATTATTATTATTATTATTATTATGCTATCCAAATTTGTGTCCAACGAAACGTCTTCAAAGCCTTACTGTACAGCTTAGATATTGGGTACACAGTTAGATATAGGTCTGAAGTTATGCATATTATTTGGACAACTGACCTTGACCTTGACCTAATGAGATATAGGCCGACAAAGTTAAATGTTATTTTGCGAATATTTGCGAATATTGAGCAAACGGTTTGGAAGACGAAATTGACATTTGGAAAGCAAGTGTTTGAAGCTTTTCTCAACAAAATGAGCGAATAAAATAAGTAGGTCAGACAAGCAGTTTTGGAGTTATCTCCCCTGGTGCTGTTTTCCTTGTTGCCGGTGTACAGGCAAAACTAAAGAACATATCTAAAAGAAAGTCGATGGTTGGTAAGTGTTATATATTGCCATGCTGTAGTTATATTTTTGAATTCTTACGTAACAAGAAAAATTAGTTATCTCCCTTTTAATGTTTTTCAAAACCCGGCATTTTATAAGGAAATAAGCTACGGCATTGATACTCCTAATATTAATGAACACTCTAATGACCGAAAAGGATGTGACCTTAAATTTGACCTTTGACCTCCAGAAGCGTCGCTATATGAGTTCAAAGTTTGGTGGTCAAATCTTGAACGGCCAATGCGATCAGTCTGAAAATAAGGTCACGTGACCTACATGACGTCAGAAGGTCAGCACTTGTATCAGAACTCGGCCTTGACCTTGATCTTTGAAGTGATGAGCATCCAAAATATAGAAAATACGGCTTCCATTTACTGGAAAACTAACACACTGACAGTCACAAAACAATGATGCAATATTGAGTACAATATTGACTTTCTTTTGGCGCTAATTACAAAACCATCCGATATGACCTTGACCTTGAATATTACAAAATGTAAAAAGCGTTGCATGTAATTTTCTCGAAAACTACAACTTGCAGGAATCTGTAATTTAACACATTTGTACCCCATAATACAGGTATGACGTCACCGAATTTTCAAGATGACCTTGACCTTAGTTTTTGAGCTATGGCCACGGATAGTTTTGCGACTACAGTGCCGTAACTGGAAAACTGTTGGAAATTTCAACTTGAAAATTGCACATGAATGTAGGTCATTACATGATGTAACAGAACATCAGTAGAACCCATAAAAAGATACCAGAAAGATTGGGAGATAATTAGCAATTTGTGAAATTTACGATGTATTCAAGTTTTGCGAAAAGTATGCATCCAATCATCATTATTTTTAGGCATGATTGAGGGAATATATATATGTATTTGCCTTTGAAATTTCAAGAATATAGCTTTGATAGGTTTAGAGATATTAAAGAAACAATTTTCCCGAACCATTAAGCCGTTAAATGGTGACATGTTGATTTCATCTATTCAGTGGGTGTTGTCAATTTCGCTATAGCGATTCGGCTGTAACACTCGAGGCATCCAATGTTCGCAATTAAATAAACGTCGTGTTACATGACGGTGCTGGCTCAGTTTAGTAAACCTTTTATCTGTTGGGAGCGTCACCGTATGAGGACAAATTTTGGTGGTCAACTCTTGAACGGCTGATGCGATCAGTCTGAAAATAAGGTGACGTAACCTACATCACGTCATAAGGTTAGCACTTGTGTCACATCTCGACCTTGACCTTGACCGTCGAAGTCATAAGCATCCAAATATGGAAAACACGGCTTCCATTTACTGAAAAAGTAACACGATGACAGGCACGAAACAATGACACAATAGTAAGCATAATATTGTCTTTCTTTCGGTGCTACTTATAAAACGATCCGATGTGACCTTGACCTTGAATATCGCACAATGTTAAAATCATTGTTCGCGTTTTTCTCAAAAACTACAACATGCAGGAACCTGTAATTTGTTACATTTTTAGGCCATAATGTAGGTATGACGTCACTGCATTTTCAACCTGACCTTGACCTTGGCTCTTGAGATATGGTCACCGACAGTTTTGCGACTACAGGGTTATAACTCGAAAACTGTTGGGAATTTCAAGTTGAATTTGCACATGAATGTAGGTCATTATATGACGTAACAGAAAAATATTAGAAGCCATCAAGATATACCAGAAAGAATAGAACCTAATTAGCAATTTGTGAAATTTACGCTTTATTCAAATTTTGCGAAAAGTATTCATCCAATCATCACTATTTTTAGGTATGTTTGAGGGAATATATTTATGTATTTGCCTATGAAATTTCAAGAATATAGCGGTGATAGGTTTAGAGATATTAAAAATTCAAATTTCCCGAACTATTAAGCCGTTAAATGGTCATATGTTCATTTCATCTATTCAATGGGTGTTGTCAATTTCGCTATAGCGATTCGGCTGTGTTGTTACGCAATTAAATTTATCCAGAATACTAATTTTTGTTTTAGAAAAAGGAAAGTGAAATTTAGAACTAATGAACGTATAGTCAGATAATCCTCATCGAATTAGATAAATATACGGAGCAATTCAATGTTAGAGATAGATGAAGAGATCTTAATAAGCAGATAAGGTACCGATTATATAAAGTTAAAATATGTATCCGGAGTACCAGATATAACTGGCAAACAAAGAAAGAAAACAAGACCAGACGGTAAACAATAACACATGTGAAACCGCAAAACCACCAGGAATGATTGACAGCAAATACATTCAATACAAACGTAATAGCAAATACACTCGACGCGGAAGTAATGATTGACAGATACGAAAACAACATCTCCACGTGGGAGACTTTAGAATAAAGATACCTGAGAATAAATAACGAGACATCCTGAGCGCACGGCGTAAGTATAACATACCAGAGAGTAAACTCATACACACACAAGTTAAAGACAGTAATTCATCAAACCTTTCCAATTATATGTATCGAAGAAGAAACAATTTAACATATAGATCGACTCCTACATTAAATTTAAATAGGATCAATTAATATCACAACTATATCATATCGACAAATAGAAACACAACACCGAAAATTTATACTCTGCGCCAGATACTTTACAGTGAATGACAGCAATCAATTAAAATAACAATACACGCAGCCGGGCGATAGGCAATCAAGCCCGGTGAAGCAAAAATGATTTACAGCTAGTGACCTAGCGCAGGTGTTTAACCTACCACAGCGTCCAGCCAATAACAACAGACCAGCGCGTGAACAGATCAAAGACACTACACGGTACGGAAGATGTTCATGTTGCAAAATATTAATGAAAGATGATTAATTCTATACAATAATTAAACAGTCGCAAACATTAAATACAGAATAACGAACAATTAATTC
Source organism: Hanleya hanleyi (assembly GCA_036873755.1). NCBI lineage: Eukaryota > Metazoa > Mollusca > Polyplacophora > Lepidopleurida > Hanleyidae > Hanleya > Hanleya hanleyi. Next base: position 3,987 of record JAVTVY010031648.1, on the reverse strand, counting down.
AACAATTATACAACAGTAAGTGAAATAACAGTAGAACGGCAGGATATATTCAATAAAAGAAATGCACCTTATAACCTGAAGTATATTATATGTTGAACAAAAATCTATTTAGCAATATCAGTTAATCAGCACTTTAAATTTTCAAACTCATTCATTAATTGAACTATGAACCATTAATATTAGTTATATCAGATCGACCAATATAAACATGAAACAACCAATTTATAGTCATACAGACACTTGTCAGTGATTGACAGCATCAAATTTAAATAACAATTAGCCAGACCAGGGCGATCGGCGATCAAGCCCGGTAAATTCAAAGTGATTGACAGCTAGGGACATAGCCCAGTGTTTAGCCTCGCACAGCGACACACCAAAGACAAATGTGAAAACAGATCAATGACAAAACACGGCCAGGAGGGCTACTACACAGATATTCGTACGTCACAGCAATGGCTCGAAAATAGGGCGATTTATAGGAATAAGCCTGTATCCTACTAACAATTGGGTCATAGTTTACCCTGGGACCTCCCGTCATGTGCTTCTATTCCGACACATGTGGTACCATATATGGACACGAGGCATGCAGTGTAATCACGTGACCCGGCAAGTTTTTCGCATAAGTTGACCTGTGGTTTGAGTGTTCGAGAAACTCTAAAGACTTCAGTTATTTCTCCGTTGTGAATGGGTTTGTTTATTTGATGTCGCCGTTTACGTGGAATGTTCCCAGATGAAGCACGAATGGAATGTCCAAACAAGGTAAGCATTCGTTTACTAATTTAGAAACAATACCCAGTCGACTAAAATCGCGCGCCAAAATACGCAATTGAAACGACATCTCTGCCACTGTATCTTGTTGTATCATTTGCCTGTGATGAAACGTTCCGATTGTCTTTCCCAGACATACATGCAGGTCAGCGAACACGTGGTGTCTGGCCTCTGTTTACAAACAAACAGCCTATACACAGAGCGCGACTGGTTTTAACGTTGTAGCAAGTCGGGCTAATTTCGGCGATTTTATGCCAATAAATGAAGTTTATTCGACGAAGTGGTCGCCAATTTACATATCTCTTTTCTGCAAATCTGTATTCAAATTACTGAAGACAGCAGAAGGAAAGACCGCGTCATTGTACCAACAATGTCTAGTTAGGTCTTTCCATCTCCAATGGAATAGACCTATTGATATTGTACTGATTATTATTATTATTATTATTATTCTATCCAACTTCTTACTATCCGACAAAGCGCTTGATCTACAGCCACAATATTTGGTACATGCGTAGAAGTCACTTCCAATCTGTTGTCGACGGTCATGATTTTTGACTTTGACCTTGACCTTATGACTTATTGGCTTGTAAAGTTAAAACCTTTTCTGCGAATATTGATGAAGCGGAGGAGAGGACGCGATTGAGACGTATAATGTAACCGTTTGAATGTATTTGCAACAAAATGAACCGACAAAATAAGTAGGTCACCACTGCTGATATTGAGTTCTCTACCCTGAACACGTTTTGCTTGTTAACAGAGTGCAGCCAAAACGAAACAACGGATCTTCAAGAAACCAGAGGGTTGCTAAATCTTATACATGGCCTAGCTACTGTCTGTCTTTCAAAAAGTTACGTAACAATAACGAGTAGTTATCTCCCCTTTGATGGTTTTCAAAAGCTGTCATTTTATAAGGAAATAAGCTAGGGCATTGATTCTCCTATGGTCAATGAACACTTTAATGAACGAAAAGAATGTGACCTTAAATTTGACCTTTGACCTCCAGAAGCGTCGCTATATGAGTTCAAAGTTTGGTGGTCAAATCTTGAACGGCCAATGCGATCAGTCTGAAAATAAGGTCACGTGACCTACATGACGTCAGAAGGTCAGCACTTGTATCAGAACTCGGCCTTGACCTTGATCTTTGAAGTGATGAGCATCCAAAATATAGAAAATACGGCTTCCATTTACTGGAAAACTAACACACTGACAGTCACAAAACAATGATGCAATATTGAGTACAATATTGACTTTCTTTTGGCGCTAATTACAAAACCATCCGATATGACCTTGACCTTGAATATTACAAAATGTAAAAAGCGTTGCATGTAATTTTCTCGAAAACTACAACTTGCAGGAATCTGTAATTTAACACATTTGTACCCCATAATACAGGTATGACGTCACCGAATTTTCAAGATGACCTTGACCTTAGTTTTTGAGCTATGGCCACGGATAGTTTTGCGACTACAGTGCCGTAACTGGAAAACTGTTGGAAATTTCAACTTGAAAATTGCACATGAATGTAGGTCATTACATGATGTAACAGAACATCAGTAGAACCCATAAAAAGATACCAGAAAGATTGGGAGATAATTAGCAATTTGTGAAATTTACGATGTATTCAAGTTTTGCGAAAAGTATGCATCCAATCATCATTATTTTTAGGCATGATTGAGGGAATATATATATGTATTTGCCTTTGAAATTTCAAGAATATAGCTTTTGATAGGTTTAGAGATATTAAAGAAACAATTTTCCCGAACCATTAAGCCGTTAAATGGTGACATGTTGATTTCATCTATTCAGTGGGTGTTGTCAATTTCGCTATAGCGATTCGGCTGTAACACTCGAGGCATCCAATGTTCGCAATTAAATAAACGTCGTGTTACATGACGGTGCTGGCTCAGTTTAGTAAACCTTTTATCTGTTGGGAGCGTCACCGTATGAGGACAAATTTTGGTGGTCAACTCTTGAACGGCTGATGCGATCAGTCTGAAAATAAGGTGACGTAACCTACATCACGTCATAAGGTTAGCACTTGTGTCACATCTCGACCTTGACCTTGACCGTCGAAGTCATAAGCATCCAAATATGGAAAACACGGCTTCCATTTACTGAAAAAGTAACACGATGACAGGCACGAAACAATGACACAATAGTAAGCATAATATTGTCTTTCTTTCGGTGCTACTTATAAAACGATCCGATGTGACCTTGACCTTGAATATCGCACAATGTTAAAATCATTGTTCGCGTTTTTCTCAAAAACTACAACATGCAGGAACCTGTAATTTGTTACATTTTTAGGCCATAATGTAGGTATGACGTCACTGCATTTTCAACCTGACCTTGACCTTGGCTCTTGAGATATGGTCACCGACAGTTTTGCGACTACAGGGTTATAACTCGAAAACTGTTGGGAATTTCAAGTTGTAATTTGCACATGAATGTAGGTCATTATATGACGTAACAGAAAAATATTAGAAGCCATCAAGATATACCAGAAAGAATAGAACCTAATTAGCAATTTGTGAAATTTACGCTTTATTCAAATTTTGCGAAAAGTATTCATCCAATCATCACTATTTTTAGGTATGTTTGAGGGAATATATTTATGTATTTGCCTATGAAATTTCAAGAATATAGCGGTGATAGGTTTAGAGATATTAAAAATTCAAATTTCCCGAACTATTAAGCCGTTAAATGGTCATATGTTCATTTCATCTATTCAATGGGTGTTGTCAATTTCGCTATAGCGATTCGGCTGTGTTGTTACGCAATTAAATTTATCCAGAATACTAATTTTTGTTTTAGAAAAAGGAAAGTGAAATTTAGAACTAATGAACGTATAGTCAGATAATCCTCATCGAATTAGATAAATATACGGAGCAATTCAATGTTAGAGATAGATGAAGAGATCTTAATAAGCAGATAAGGTACCGATTATATAAAGTTAAAATATGTATCCGGAGTACCAGATATAACTGGCAAACAAAGAAAGAAAACAAGACCAGACGGTAAACAATAACACATGTGAAACCGCAAAACCACCAGGAATGATTGACAGCAAATACATTCAATACAAACGTAATAGCAAATACACTCGACGCGGAAGTAATGATTGACAGATACGAAAACAACATCTCCACGTGGGAGACTTTAGAATAAAGATACCTGAGAATAAATAACGAGACATCCTGAGCGCACGGCGTAAGTATA
>JAVTVY010031647.1:0-11988 GCA_036873755.1 Hanleya hanleyi | reverse complement strand
ACGGCAACATATTTTGCCGTAACCCTAGTTACCATATATTTTTCGTGGAGATGAGAATCATTTTCACACGTGAGCTGGCCCATAAATGAAAATGGTGAAAGATCGTGGTTCAGTAAAAGCGCATAGCAGGATTACACTCTGCACCGTAGGGTAGTTGTGGCCGACGATAATGTAGAAAATAAAAACTAAAGGGATGATTTAATCCTTGACTTGACTTGACCTGGTATTTCCCTCTCTTACAGTGAGAGCGGTTGAAACTACCTCTAAGCAACATTTAACAGGTGAGGGGAACCCTTTCTCTAAAAATAGAGGTGAAAAAGGTCGTTTTTGTCCAATAAATTCAATGATATATCGAAGATAGAAACATCCGCCATAGACGAACATGGATATATTTATCCGCATCGGATGATATTTAAAAAACAAATTGTCGTATATCTAATTTGCATAAGAATAGACGACATGTTTTGTTCTCTGTTAACAATTAGACTATGCACACCTTCATTGGAAAACCACTGTTTCGGCATGTAACAATATTTAAAGTAAGTCGCCTGAAGATTTTGTAGCATTATGATGAATAAGTCAAAAGTTGTCAAGCTAAAAACGACCTTTTTTACCTCCATTTTTAGAGAGTTTTCTCTAACCTGTTTAATACCCTTACCAATCCACACCCAAAAAGACAAAAGAAATAAATAAAAAAAATAAAAATCAGATCAGCTGTCACAACACATTGGTCAGCGGGAATGCAACGAATGATAACATCTATGTGAAAGACCATGCCCAGATGGAGGGAGTGTCAGTGTCAGTTTTCGAATAGTGATCCAGGGCATAGAGTTAGGTCCTATCGCTATCACATCGATTCCAGTGTTCAGATTATCCTGGGGATTATTGTCCCTTATCATATCTTTTCTAAATTGTCGAAAGTTTTTATCGGAGTTATAGGCTTGGTGTGTTGGCCTACATTCGTGAGTCGGCTGACCATTCTTACTAGATTTTGTCCTCTGCTCACTGGAACTCCAATTAATAAATTTCAGGCCTCAATTTAAGGTGGTAACCTGTTTTCAGGTTGCCATATGAAAAGTAGTGGTAACCTATTTTCAGGTCCCCATAATTTTGACTAATAATATGACACTAGGTTAATAATTATGCAATAGGTTCCCACAGGTTACCAGTGTAGTTGAGAGGTTACCATCAGCACTCCTTAAATTGAGGCCTACAGCAATTTTCTAGTCTTCCTCTGTCCCTCTTAAATTGGAGATCTTCCTTGCGTGTACACTTTACCTCAACTACCGTGGATGGATTGGTTGGTTATTTGAAGTTAACGTCGCACCTAACCTTATTGGTCACACGGCGACGATGACCCAGACAAACATACCCTAGCAATCCCCTAACCCCAACAAAAACCCAACCAAAACTACAAAAAAAAATTGAATTTCGAATTTTGAAAATTAGGCTCTACAGACACTGGTGATCACAATGGATCGTCAGAGAGCCTAATTTGTTTGGCACTTTAATCTACCTCCTGTGCCAAACAAACATGGTACAAACCATGCTGCCATAAGCTGGAGGGCCAACTACTGTGGATAACCAATTACACTGCAAATGCTGTTTCTTGCATTTTGAAATTTTAAAACAACATGTCAGTAGACATCCTCCCCACAGCGCATGCTCCATTTCGCAAGCTCCATTATCCATCCCTGCCTACAATAGCGGAAGTTGACCTTTACTACGTTGCTATGACGTATAGGGGAAACCCCACGTACGCACGGTTCAGTTTCAACCTGTAACCATCTTGGTCATCTATACGCGGTAAGACTGACCCTGTGGTCGTGTGTATCCATGTTCAGCCTACTTTCGGCAACTGCAGGAGGGAATTTCCATAAATCAATACCACGTGACTTCGTCAGCCAATCCGCTAAAGTCTACCGACGTAACCCCAACGTAACCCGCCATTTTTGAGTCATGTGATGATCTACTTGTTCAAAATTACAGATCTACCAAACCTCTTGGATGATACGAAAGTTATTCATACCTATATATTTTGTAAACCCAGGCAATATCCGTTTCCGAGGTATGTATGAAAACCTGTAATTTATCAGAGTTTTCGAGTCTGTTCTCCGCCGGATGAAGGCCAAAGAGAATACGGTAAAGTACCGGATATCGCTCCGCGAAAATAGAGACACACGATTCGCAAGCCATCTTATGGATGGCGAAGTGTACACAAATGGGCAAACTCGACTGATAATCGTTCTCAACGGAGTTCACTGACAGTGAGAATGAGGATATTTGTCAAAGTTACAGTGAAATAACACTGAAGATGGTGAGCTCACACGAGATCCGAATTCGAAACTGAAATCAAAACGTCGAGACAGACACGGTTTGAGGTCACCAACTTCCTGCATAAGGGCCCATCGAACACGGGTATCTCGAAACCGATATCTGACCGCGATCGCTATTTGATTGCCTGTTCACGATCGAGGTTTCTTTATGGGTCAAAGACGAAACCTTAATCATCTTGCATAACAGATCGCGTTCCGCCAACTTTCAGTGTTTTCCACAGTTGCCTGGCTTGTATGATTATTGACGAATACGTATATTTTCAATAATTCACGAAAATTGATGAATATAATTATTTTTTTCTTCAAATCGATTTTCAAAAATAGTTTTCTTTATATTAATTTTCATAATTTATTGAAAATATACGTATTCATTTACCACCAAATATTTCACAAACCAGGCAACTGTGGTGTTTTCGAAACTGATATCACGGTCGCCATGGTCGCGATAGATAACATGATATGATTGGTCAATATACACAGGGGGCTTTGTTGGTTGGCTGAAAAATACAGTCGCCTTTCCCTTGAACACGATATATTACCATGTCATTCGCGACTGCTCGGCCTATTCCGTCGAAGTCATAATACCTCGCGCATTAATGGTGTACAGATTTTACAGCTCTCAACTAATCCGTGATCCGGTACTATGACTTCGACGGTATAGGCCGAGTTTCAGCGTGAATCTGTGCTTTCAACATGGATGTCAATATGGATTCCTAGCAGTGCGTCACGAGGTACTAATGTCCTACATTGTCCGAGGCCGTGTCGAGTGATTACCATCTGTACCAGGGGTATCTAGTATAGAGACACCCCTCGTTTTAACGAGGATAGTTCACGGTAGGCTCATAAACAAGCATGTGTCCCTACTCTCCTCATTCTATAGGAGACTGAATGATGTGGGGAATCCAGCTGGTTTATGAGCATAATTCGCTGTCGATCCGTTTAAAGTAGCCATAACAACAGCAATCATGTACGTCACGTGATCGTTCGTGGTGGTAAATGTTTGTATAAAACCATATCCTCCTTAGCCCCATTTACCCACTAATCAGTCTACACTCTCAAAACGTAAATGTTAGATTTAACATCTAGATTATTGGAGGAGGAAAAGCATTTAGAAAGTGTTGTATTCACCACTTTCAAGTGTTAAATACAACATTTAAGCTGTTGCATCCAACACTTAAAATGTGGCGGAACAACATTTTCTAAATGCTTTCCCTCCTCCAATACACTAGATGTTAAATTTAACATTTGCGTTTTAAGAGTGTATATCATGATACTCATCATGATAATGCATACTATAGCTTGATGGAAACATCTGTTCAATCGTCTGAAATACAGAGTTGTTTTTTGTTTGTTTGTTTTTTTGTATGTGTGTTTTTTTTGTCACTATATAGTGTGGTGTAGTTCACCATTGCATAGACCCGCATGTGTGTACATGTAATTTGTGAGATATAACACTTATGTATACTTTCAGCAAGCCAAGAAATGGAGCAAGAAGAAACAATGAAAGTGAAGATAGCATCAGATTCGTCGTGTGGATATATGGGTGGAGACACACGCGAAGGCATGCGTGGAGAAACACGCGAAGGCAATAGTGGAGACATCGTTGGAGGCCCACGTGAATGCAAGGTTGCGGACATGAGTGGAGACACACGTGAAGGCAAGGTTGCAGACATGGGTGGAGACACACGCGAAGGCAATGGTGGAGACATCGTTGGAGGCCCACGTGAATGCAAGGTTGCAGACATGGATGGAGACACACGTGAAGGCAAGGGTGAAGACAAGGGTGCTGTTCGAACCGAGTTGTTCTCTATGGAAATACAGACATGCATTATTGTAGGTGAAGATACAGAAATTCGGGTTGTTAAACTGAGCAACGTGCTCTCATTTTACTGCGTATGTAAGGAGTGTGGAAAACGGTTTGCTGCCAAATCAAAGCTGAAGGCACACATGAACGTCCATTTAAAAAGTCAGGAGAATGTCTCCACTGTCTCGAATACAAGTACATCTGACTTACCTAGGGAGAAAATAGAGGCAAAAAGTCCTGTCCTTACAGGAACAACATCGATTGAGTCAGATGATGTTGGCGAGGGTGAAAGTGACAACTCTATGTCAGAGAAGTTGAACACCCCAAAAAATCCAGACCTGAAATTTCCTGGCGTCGCTTGTGAAGATGTTCAAAAGCAAGACCAATTCCTGAATGAGAGCGAGACGAGAACCCGTTCAAATAGAACAGAGTTGCTGTCTCGTCATTGCGAACCAAACGATATATCACGCGAAGCGATTGACAAGATGATTGAAAAACAAAGGCGGTCAGGGAAGAGTGGTTCACTAAAATGTACTATTTGTGGGATTGAAGTAGCAGGTGGCAGGCAAACCTTTATCAAACACATGAACCGGCATACCGGAGAAAAGCCATACATATGTTCAGTGTGTGGTCGCGGATACAGCGCAAAGTCTCAACTTGCTGCACATGTTAGGGTACACACGGGAGATCCCTATACCTGCCAAGAGTGTGGCAAACAGTTCAAGAAATCTAAAGCGTTAAACGTACACAGGACCACCCACCAAGGTAAAGCCTTCCCGTGTACCGTATGTGACAAGCGGTTCTGCAACAGATCCAAGGTCAAAGAACATATGAGAACTCATACAGGCGTAAAGCCTTACGAGTGTCGTTTCTGTGGAAAGGCGTTTTCTAAATCGGGCACTCTAAAATGCCACATAATGGTTCATACAGGGGTGAAACCACACCTATGTACAACGTGTGGAAAGTCCTTTTCCACAACCAGTAACCTGAAAACCCACATTAAAATGCATACAGGAGAGCGACCTTATTTGTGTACCATTTGCGGGAAGGGGTTTTCTCAATTATCGACATTGAACATGCATGTGTCTACACACGATACCTCTTTTAGTTGTTCGCTTTGTGATAGATCCTTCAAATACGAAAGTTCTCTTAAACAGCATGTCAAGATCAATCATGAAGACAATTCACTAACCTGCGACATCTGTGGTAAAATATTTCAACATTACGTATATTTAAAGAGTCATTTGAGGACACACGAGAAACCATATACTTGCTCAGAGTGTGGTAAAAGCTTCAGCAGCAAATATCCATATGATAATCATATGAGGATACATACGGGGGAGAAACCATACAGATGCTCCCATTGTGTGCAGACATTTAGACTGCGGACATCTCTGGTAGAGCATATCAACGAGCAGCATCCAGAAACGAAACAACCTTCACAACCTGGGACTAATTCTGTTCCTTTTGAAGATAACCCGTCCAGCTCTGACACGAATTGGAATGTTGGAAGATTGATAGATGAACTTACAAATGTAACCTCGGCCCTCGGACATCTAAAATAGGTGAACGATTCCGATACGAAATGTAGGCCCACTTCAATCCTATCACGGTACAAATTAGAGACTTTGTCTGAGCCCTCGTCATCTGGACAAACTTTATAGGGTGTTGTTGTTGTTGTTGTTGTTACAGAGTATTTTGGAAATTGTTGAAAAGCGTATGCCCGAAGAAAATGACATTGCATATGCAGTGCATTTAGATCCTGGACTTGTATAAATATTAATTTTGAGCGTCACCCATATGTCACCCAACAACAAAGTGAAAACGTTATAATTAGGCTGTGTCAATTTCGGTCAATCCAAAGTATACGCAATATGGAATACGTTCCTGCAAAATACAGAAAAAAAGAAGAAAGTTTACCATGCAAATATTGGTAAGGGGCCTGGGCTATTCATTTTCAGCCGAATACTTGACGTTGAAGCTTAAAGAAATTCTTAAATTTATTTTCGTGTACCAGTGAATAAACTAGATAATCTAAGATCGTGAGATTGTTTAAAATTCATTGTCAACCAGTCATCTAAAAATTCATCGCCCTTACCAATATATGTATGGTAACTTTTCTTTTTCTGTATTTTCCAAGAACTTATTCCATATCACTTACAATATGGATTGACCGAAAGTAACACATCCTAAATAGTAAGATTTTCACTTTTTGTGTAGGGTTACAGTCAATTTTTTAACATATTTAAACATATTTAACAATTTTTGACATGCACTTTTTTCAGCTTCTTATGTAGCGGACTAGAGTTTGCGTTCTCAAAGAAATGTGGTTTGGTACGTGTATGTGGACGTTGTTGCGGGCGGTCGTTGGATGCGAACGACCCCACCTCAGCGCCCAACTGCATCATATATTCCAACATGCCCAATGTTGGACATCTTCCATAATGAAGGTGTGAATACTCCGCGTACTCCATACCAGCCCCTGCATTCAGATTAGGACAATACAGTTTTAAACCGAACAAACAGCCAATGAACGGTCGGCGTTATAGCGTGCTTCGCTGGGTTCACAGACAAGCCGAATTTATGATGGGAATACGCTGTAGAACGGCTTCTTTGATGTGCTTGCTGAAAGGACACGTTGACGTCTCCCGGGTCAAAACAATGACGGTTACTCACGACTTGAGTACAAAGGTGGCAGTTTTCCAGGATCGAACTGAAACTGTTTACCCTGAGAAGTAAAGGGGGAGAATAAATAGCTTCTTCTAACTGGTAATCACACTTTGTTGACAAGGCATGACCGTAGGTGACAACACCCAAGTTTCAACTGGTGTGACCGATCTGTTTTGAAACTCAGACTCCGCTTATTGTTGGATCCTACCTCCATGACGGCAAGTGACCTGCAGTACGCGCACTGGTTAAACCATTTTCGTTTTTAGCTCGCCGCATACGAAGTAGGCGAGGTATTGGGAGAGAGAGGGGGAAAGTGGCGGTGTCGGTGTTGGTGTTGGTGTCGGTGTCCGGTTAGGTTTTTATGTTTAGGCTGGACTTAGAAAGTTTTCTGGGGTAATCTTTTTTGTTTAGGCTGGACTTAGAATAATTTTGACTTCTTATTAGGCATGAGATGCAGTGTACATTGTATATACAGTCATACATACCAAATCACAGACAGTATATTCCTTTATAGTATTTACTAATAGTTTGGTGACATTATTTTATTTCAGAAGTACAATATCAAAATAACTGGCGGGGGAATCCCGCAGTACCGAACCCCTGTTAGTTTTTAATTTCGTGTCGCCTTAAATGAAGGACGCCATTTCCTTAAATTTTGTTATCAAATTCTCGTTGACCCTGAAGCTTTTGCACAACCATATCTGTGTCCACACATTTAACTTACTATATTAATTAAAAGTGAGTTTGAATCAGTTTGTGAGCTCAGTCTTTACCCGTGCACATTATTATGGAGCATTACAGTATGATTGGACACAGTTGTCATTGCATTCTTTTATTTGCATACAAATGTGAAGTTTTACCACAGTGCAAGTGTCCCATTGCATGCTGGAAATGATAGATTTAGTCCTACTATTGCACTGTTATTAGCTTTGTTTGTTCACATATCATCACACAAAGTTACACCAAGAACGTGCTCAAAATTGCACACCTATTGTTCCTAACTATACATGAACATGTATTCATCAGATCTATGCAATGGGATGTGTAGGCTTACTTTTGGAAAAAATGTAATCTTTATTGCTAGTTATATAATATAGTTCCTCCTTCAATCCAACCTCAATATCACTAAATATAGAAATCATATTTCTTAATAAATTTATTATTTTAAATGATGTGCATTGCCAATGATGTGCAACCTCAAATGATGTGCCATCCTGAAGGGCTCGATCTTTTTGTGAAGCTGCATATATCTCTTATATGTGATACTAACCTATTAGGTAGGAGATGCAGTGTACATTGTATTGTAGGTTTATACTTGGTGTAAGAACGCACAAGACAAAGCCTACAATAGCCTGTCTGAGCTCAACAATGCGTCTAGACGTGACCCTTTTCAGCTGCACAAAAGCCTCAACAAAAGCCTCAACAATGCGTTCTTACACCAACTATCGACCTGTTACATATACACAAACACGTCAAATCAACTACAATATATTCCTTTATAGTAATTACTAATAGTTTAATGACATTCTTTCATTTCAGAAGTACAATATTAAATATTAACCCCTGGTGGTTTGGAATTTTGTGTCGCCTTTAATGAAGAACACCATTTCCTTCAATTTTGGTATCGAATCACATTCCTCATCATGATTTAACCTCAAGCTTTTGCACGAACCATATTTGTCCAGGCATTTCACACCCACATCTCAGACCAAATTTCAATTGTACATGTATTCATAATGACATGTATAAGCTTACTTTTGGAAAAAAAGGTAATCTTTATTTCAAGTTTTATAATATAGTTCATGTTTCAATCCAACTTCAACATCACTGACAAAGAAGTCAAATTTTTATTGCAATATGTATTGTCATTGCCAGTGATGTGCAACCTGAAGGGCTCGATCTTTATGTGAAGCTGCATGTTATTGAATACCCAAAAGGCGAGCTGCCGGGTTACACATAACCCTTGTTCATACATGAAGCTGTATCACTACGTACCATCTGTAGTCTGTATGTTTGTTGTCTGATTCTTCGTGACTCCATTTGTGATTCTTTACAAACTTGCGTGTTCTCATTGCCATGGGAAGATATATTTGTCATCTAGAAAGTGATCGTATGACAGTATTTTCGTTATTTTGGGATTACACTATCTTAGTAATGGCGATTAGATGACTTACTCTGGGGGTCGCTTGTTCGAATCCCGCTCGGGACTCGACCTATATTCTGTACTAGAATCTGTGCAATACTAAGATTATATGATTTACTCTGGGGGTCGCTGGTTCGAATCTCGCTCGGGACTCGACCAAAATTCTGCATTAGAATTTGTGCAATGCTAAGATAGTGTAATCCCAAAATAACGAAGATACTGTTATACGATCACTTTCTAAATGACAAATATCTTCCAATAGAAATGAGAACACGCAAGTTTGAAAAGAACCACAAATGAGGCCACGTACTGCAGGTCACTTGCCGTCATGGAGGAAGTATTCAGCAATAAGCAGAGTCTCTGAAGTCAAACCGTGATAAGAGTTTCAAAACAGATCGGTTACTGTTACACCAGTTATGACTAGGGTGTTGCGGGAGTGGGATTCGAACAAGCGACCCACGGAGTAAGGCACCTAATCACCAGTATACTGTATGTCGGCGATCTAAACAACTCTGGCCAACGCCAACATATAGTGCTGCCGATTAGATGCCTTGCTCTGAGGGTCGCTGGTTCGATTCCCGCTCGAGATTCGACAAACTTTCTGCACTGGAATCTGGGCAATAGATAGTGTAATCCCAATTAACGAAAATACTGTTCTTATACGATCAATTCTAAATGACAAATATATCTTCCTATGAATTCAGCTATGGGAGCTGTGTCATTACAGTCATAGGGGTACTGTATGTTCGCTTTCAAGACTACCGGTCTGCTACCTCCCATTTTTGTGGGAGGCCCGTTGGCCGAGTTGTTTCTATCGCCGACATATAGTGCTGGGTGCCTTAGTCTGGAGTCGCTGGTTGTTCGGCGATCTGAACAACTCTGGCCAACGCCGACTTATAGTGCTGGCGAGTAGGTGTCTTATTCTGGGGGTCGCTGATTCGAATCCCGCTCCGGACTCGACCAATTGTCTGCACTAGATTCTGCAATACTAATATAGTGTAATCCCAAAATAACGAAAATACTCTCATTTCTATTGCCATTTCAGAATTTCTTATGGTGTCTTTACACATCCGACGTTGTGAATGTAGTCCTCACCGAAACTGGCGATCAAAAAAATATTTTTGTATTGTAATTGTTATTTGCCATTCGTCCCTTGGTCTGCATCCAATTGGACGGCGAAACAGGTGGGGAGGGGGGGGGGGCAATATTTTCCGCAAATAAAACAGAAAAAAAAGAAACAATGCAGAGAAAGATTTAAAAAAAGATAGAGTAAAGCGTAGAAAAAACTATATCTGTGTTGATTTTACAGATTTTACTTTCCAATAAGCATGAGGGGCATCCTTTATCATTCACATTCATCAGCTGAACTGTGTTGCCCCCCGCCCCCCAACAAGTAGAAAATATCTGTGTTGGTGACCTGGTCAAAGCTCAATGAACCTTTCCATTGAAATCTTATATATCCTCATTAGATTGACGGCGAATATTAAAAAAAAATGTTGTAAGAAACAAGAAAACTTGCAAAACAAATAGAGTTCACACTTCGAAGATTTCTTACTGTATTGCTCGAAAATACACTAGAACGAGTCTCCGACCATGTATGAACCATGGAGCTCTCGAGACGTAGGCGGCCCTTGAACCCTCGCCTATTTGTTTTGTGAAAGTGCATGTAGCCCTTCCAATCACCAATTGCTTCCGCCGTGCCGGATCTTTACAAATAAACTATATATCAACCATATAAATAAAATAGATGGAAGGTAATGGTTCAGTGATCATAGTACACGGCTTCAATGGCAATTCTTTCATCAGGGCATCAGGGCATCAGGGCCGTAGGCTTGGGTGCCCCCCCCCACTCAGCTGGTCCAGATGTAGTTTCGTCCTAGTTTCTCTCTCTCTCTCTCTCTCTCGACCCCCCTCCTCCCCCCCCTCCCCTCATTTAGAATCCAGCCTTCGGGTTTGTTCAAATTATATGTAACAAACTAAAAACATAAAGAACCTTCAAGCTCAATTTTGTGTTGGAACCTTACTTATCTATTCATCAAGATCATCGCAGTGATTTATGTATAAGCTAGGAACAAGTAGCCATGAACTCGAGATTGAGAAAGGTAGGTATTCCAAAGTACCACCAGGTAAGCGTTTTATGTACTATTTGCAATGCTGGTAAAGTAGAAGATGAATTCCATTCTTTGATGGAATGTAATAAATATGATAATTTTCGGGACATATTTCTATTTGATGTGATAGCATGAATGGCAACTTTTCTCAATTTGATATTTCAAACAAATTTATTTTGCTTTCATCTTGCGAGAATCCAATTATTGTGAAAACTTTGGGTACCGGTTACATTGTTCATGATTGTATGAGCGCCCATAGACACGATTGATGGTCCTGTATCTAAACATGACAAATGTGTTACTGGTACAGGAATGACAAATAATGTTAGCTTATATACATTTTTAGTGATACACACAGATACTGAGATACCCATTGATTATCTCCGCTTGATTGTTGACGGGCGCTGTGGTCAACAAATAAAGGACATTGAACCTCATAGCTAATCTATGGTGGCCGATAAGGGACATCGCTGCATTGTTTCAGGTATGTGGTTTGGTAACACGAAGGCAGGATGCGAAGCGCGAAGGCAGGATGCGAAGTGCGAAGTCAAACACGAAGGCAGGATGCGAAGTGCGAAGGCAGGATGCGAAGTGCGAAGGCAGGATGCGAAGCGCGAAGTCCAAACACGACTTCGCGCTTCGCATCCTGCCTTCGTGTTTGGACTTCGCGCTTCGCATCCTGCCTTCGTGTTTGGACTTCGCACTTCGCATCCTGCCTTCGCGCTTCGCATCCTGCCTTCGTGTTTGAACTTCGCGCTTCGCATCCTGCCTTCGCACTTCGCATCCTGCCTTCGTGTTTGGACTTCGCGCTTCGCATCCTGCCTTCGCACTTCGCATCCTGCCTTCGTGTTTGACTTCGCACTTCGCATCCTGCCTTCGTGTTTGACTTCGCGCTTCGCATCCTGCCTTCGTATTACCAAACCA
>JAVTVY010031646.1:0-12152 GCA_036873755.1 Hanleya hanleyi | reverse complement strand
GACGAAGCCATAAATATTCCCAGCGATCTGTTACACGAAGACCATCCAGTGAGTGACATTTATCGGCGCCATTGGCCCATGATCCGGCACTGTTTCTACCGTCATCGCCCTATTCAAGATATCTACAATTTCCGACTGACCGACCTCCCCCGTCTACGTAGCTACGTAGAAGCCATCTTCAAAGATCAAACTACGGCCTTCAAATTGAATCTGGTGTTTGGTTATGTGCTGCAGCATAAAGAGACAGGCCAAGTCCGATATTTTTACCCGAACAGTAACATCCGGGTATTTGACCAACCGTTTACCACCATTAACCGAGTGTCGCTAGAGACGATGCTGGAGAAACTGGACACCGTGGATCCCTTGGAATGGGCCCAACAACTACGCCCCAACACCAAGTGGATAGTGGAGAGTGTGACCAATGTTACGTTTTTCGTTACCAAGCTGACCGACCACTCCCATCGGCTGAATGCGTCACTCATGCACTGATGAATACCATAACATGCCGTACATACTCTATATGTATACATGTTGATCGTTGACGGTACGGAGGTGACCGAAGAGACACGGATGTTACCGAAGATGTCAAGGCTCGGCCCTCGACTTGGGGATAGTTGAACTGAGTGTGCTAAAAATAGATCACCAGCTAGCGTGCTATAAAAAGGGAAGCGGCCTGGACGTTTCATCAGACACTCTGTCAACCACCAAGATGTTCACTTGCACAACTTGCCAGAAGCTGTTTACTCGTCTAGATAATTTACGACGCCCCGAGGCCTCCACCCACAACGATGCTCGGTATACTTGTACAACCTGCGCACGGTCATTCAATCGGGAGGATCATTTACTGCGTCATGAGAGGGTACTTCACGCGGGTGCAACGGTACTATGTAATGATTGTGGTCGACTCTTCAAACGACCCAGTCGGTTTAGACAGCACCAACGTTTGATGCATGCCCCGTCTCTACGGTTTGGGCGACAACTTTCCACTAAAGAGGAGCCGCGGAAGGTCAGCCCCAGTGAAGATGAACCCGGAGAGACGAACGCCACTGGTGATACGATGACGAAGAGCCTGCCTATACCCACGGTCCAGGAGGGCCTGGATATCCAGCCGGACCCCACCGTTACGGTTTCGAGTCATACGCCTGATAACATCGAACATTTTCTGGACGAGCCCATAAATGTTCCTAGCGATCTCTTACAGGGCGCCCATCCAGTGAGTGACATCTATCGGCGCCATTGGACCATGATACGGCACTGTTTCTACCGTCATCGCCCTATTCAAGATATCTACAATTTTCGACTGACCGACCTCGCCCGTCTAGGCAGCTACGTGGAAGCCATCTTCAATGACCAAGCAACGTCCTTCAAATTAAATCTGGCGTTTGGTTATGTGCTGCAGCATAAGGAGACAGATCAAGTCCGATACTTTTACCCGAGCAGTAACATCCGGGTATTTGACCAACCGTTTACCATCATTAACCGGGCGTCGCTAGAGACGATGCTGGAGAACCTGGCCAACGTGGATCCCTTGGAATGGACCCAACAACAACGCCCCAACACCAAGTGGAAAGTGGAGAGGGTAACCAATGTTACGTTCTTCGTGACCAAGCTGACCAACCAACCCATCGGCTGAATGTATTCACCCAGGCACTGATAGATACTCAGAATGCACAAGCAACTATCTGAGGATATGTTGCCTCAACGGTATCCTGGGCTGCCCGATGATGATTAGAATAAACGGTTCAAAGCGAACATGGCCGAAGATGGAACTTTCTGAAATGAAGAGTTCTGATTGGACAAGAATACATCTAACGGACAGGAACGAATATGACAGATGCAAATGGTGGCCTCTGATTGGACAAGTCTTCTTGAATTGTAACACCAAGTGGATAGTGGAGATAATGACCAATGTTGCGTTCTTCGTGGTTAAACTGACCACCACCTCCATCGGATGAAAGTATTCACCCATGCACTGATAGATACTCAGAATGCGCAAACAACTATCTGAGGATATGTTGCCTCAACGGTGTTAAGGTGTATCCTGGCCTGCCCGACGATGATTAGAATAAACGGTTCAGATGGCACTTTCTGAAAATGAGACTTCTGATTGGACAAGAATACATCTAACGGACAGGAACGAATATGAAACATGCAAATGGTGGCCTCTGATTGGATAAGAATCTTCTTGAATTGTAAATATACCCAACGCGGCTCCCCCAGCGTGGGTATGATGTAACATTGGGGAGAATAAACTATATGAAAAAAACTTCTTGTTGTTGTTGTTCTCTCATGTGTCATCCTTGTTGTTGTTGCTGTTGTTGTTCTCTCTCTGGTCTATATCATGGCGTTATGTTAGAGTGTTAAGGTGTAACGACGGGCGTTGACGGGCATCACTGCATTTCGAAGAATTAGTGACAATTCCATGGAATATCAGAGCTTCTGAGCTATTTCACCAGGGCGTTGAAGCATTAAGAATGGTGTTGGTGGGCGTTGCTACAAGATGACACCTCACACGGTCCATTTGGACAGCGGATGGTCCATCTCTACACCAAATAACATCCTTCACTGCTAAAAATGCCCACTTTCGCTACAACTTGTACTAATGACGTCACCAATGACGTCACAGATGCTATAAATATCCCTGAAATCAGGGTGTATACTCCGAGAGCTACAACATGACACCCCACACGACGCATTCGCAACGCGGATGGTCCATCTCTACACCAAATACCTTCCTGCACTGCCCCAAAAGGCTCACTTTCGCTAATACTCCTGCCTCAATTCGGAATGTACACCCCGAGAGCTACAAAATGACACCTCACACGACGCATTCGGACTAAGGATGGTGCATCTCTACACCAAACTCACCCTCACGCACCCACAAAATGTCCACTTTCGCTACTACTCGTACCGATGACGTCATCAATGACGTCACAGATGACGCGGACACCCCTCAAATCGGAATGTACACCCCGAGAACTACAAGATGACACCTTCCAGGACGCATTCGAACCATGAATAGCCCATCTCGACCCCAAATACCTTCATGTACTGCCCGAAAATGTCCACTTTCGCTACTACTCGTACCGATGACATCACCGATGACGTCACAGATGACGCGAACATCCCTCAAATCGGAATGTACACTCCGAGAACTACAAGATGACACCTTCCAGGACGCATTCGAACCGTGAATAGCCCATCTCGACCCCAAATACCTTCATGTACTACCCGAAAATGTCCACTTTCGCTACTACTCGTACCGATGACGTCACCGATGACGCGAACATCCCTCAAAATCGGAATGTACACCCCGAGAACTACAAGATGACACCTTCCAGGACGCATTCGAACCGTGAATAGCCCATGTCGATCTCAAATACCTTCATGTACTACCCGAAAATGGCCACTTTACTTAATACAACCAACTGCGCATGCGCAGATTGACGCGACTTGCATTCAAAAACACACCATTCTGACTCTACCCCACACAAGCTTCACTTTGACACCTCACACGACCCATTCGAACCGTGATTAGCTCATCTCTAACCCAAACACACCCCTACATAGCACCCAAAATGTCCCCTTTCGCTACTACGGCCAGACTGCGCATGCGCAGACTATTGAACACGGACGAACCATTAGTGTAGTCAAGTGCTCCTCCACGAGAGCTTCAAAATAAGACCTCACTCGATTTGCTTCACATTGATACCTCACTCGTCTCCATTGGACCACTAGGGGCGCCTCTAACCCAAAAAAGGATATTTTGAAGATTGCGCATGCGCAGAATGCTGTTAGTTCAACCCACACCAGTCCATCAGATGCTCCTTCACGTCACCTTCAATTTGATACCTCACTCGACCCGATTGGTCCATTAGGGACGCCTCTAACCCCAAAAAGGCTATTTTTGAAGATTCATATTTTTGATATCATCTTCGCGCATGCGCAGAATTACCCTAATTCAAGCCCACACCCAGTCTATCAGATGCTCCTTCACGTCACCTTCAATTTAATACCTCACTCGACCCGATTGGCCCATTAGGGACGCCTCTAACCCCAAAAAGGCTATTTTCATAGCCTTTGGACTTCGCGCATGCGCAGAAAATTCAAAATAGCCTTTATTGGAGTTAGGGCAGCCCCTAGTGGTGCAATCGGGTCGAGTGAGGTATCATTGTGAAGCATTTCACGTCAGCTTCAATTTGATACCTCACTCGACCCACTACCTCTAAAATAAAAAATCTTCATTCACCGGATGTTGATAATTATCTTCAAAATAATCTTTTTTTGAGGTTAGAGGCGTCCCTAATGGTCCAATCGGGTCGAGTGAGGTATCATTGTGAAGCATTTCACGTCAGCTTCAATATGATACCTCACTCGACCCACTACCTGAAAAATAAAATTTTGTTGACTTGACGTATGAAGATTTCCCATCCGAAGGACGGGTTTTACTTCACATTTTTTTGTTTTGTTTTGAAAATTTTTTTTGAAATGTACAAACTTTTACGTGAAGACAATATTCTTTATATATGTGTACTTCCTATTTCCCGCAGGAATTTATGGAATATCAATTCTTTCCGCAATGAACTTACAATTTTACTGGCAATGAAATTCTCCGTGTCAATTTGAGGTGGATATGAAAACGTACTGACTGACACGTGCAATGGCAACAATTCGCTACAGTGTAATGAAATGTGTTCATTTTTTAGGCGCCCGTGGTTTTATTAATATGCAAACACATATGCTTTTCTAATAGTTCATTGGCTGAACCGCGAGGCGGGAGAAAAAAATATTAAACTATTTTCGTCTCGCGAGGCCAAATCCTCAGTGTGTGTGCGGCGAACGCAAGCCAACAACTCACCAGTTTTACCGGACAGGCAAATGAATTGCATGTTATTTTGACTCGATTCATACGCTCGACTATTCAAAATGGACTTGAAGAAGACGTTATGCGGGAACTGAAATCAATTTCTTGAAACGTTTGCTCACCGTGAGCAACAAGAGAGCTGACAGACAATTGAGGCCGTTAGCTCAGCTGATATTTCGATGGAAATATCTGTGAATTTCGAAAAAATGCGTGACAAGCCAAGAAACAGAAAACCGCTGGGATGTGAACACCAAACCAGGGAACATCTATGTGCCGCTGACCAAAATCATTAGCTTCATAGTTTAGTGCGTAAAGGTGTTTTGTACAATACATTGAATTGAATTGAATTTCATCCACGTGGTATACTGGACACCGGATTTACCGATGGAAATATCTGAATTTCGATTAGCATACAAATGCATGGTGTGTTATATCCCACCTAGGAAAAAAACAGCCCCCCAGATATGCATCAAACGTCCGGGAGTATGGAAATATAGGTATACATCTGGACTAAACTTCTTTTATCAGGTAAGCTAGATTTCAATCTGCCAATTTTCGAGATGAAAATTTTTTCTTGACGAAATAGAAATGAACGCGAATCTATATTCTACAAAACATTTTTTCTTGACGAAATAGAAATGAACGCGAATCTATATTCTACAAAACACCAGAAAATAATAGCGTAGGTGAATTTTTTAGACTGTTTTGTGCTTTCATCGAAAGTGAAAACACATGTCGAAAAGTGTGTAGCAGTGTCGATATAAATCTTCAACCTATATGTGAAAATAGATACCGGGGCATAAATTAAAGAGAGCATTTCAGTACACCTCAAAAAAATGAAACATGGACGGTATCCTTCATCTCGAGGGGTGCGCAAGTTCGATTCTTGCTTTCATTATGTGAGTATGTGTTGGACATGTGATCTTTAAATTTTATTATCACCAGACTAGCAGGGTAGGATGTGGGTTTCAGGAGTTCACCGGGTGTGACAATTTCTTTATAATGATTTGTGATAAAAGCGGGTAAAACCTAATGTCAAAATCTCCTTGAAGATCACGGAGATGTCGATTTATTGCTGATCAGCTGATTTCCAGGACAGACAGACATTATTTCGGCTCTTTTCTCTTCGAAATTCTTGTAATTTGCTCAATACAAATAAATATTTAAATTGACTCTGAGTTTTCTGTTGGCATTATTTCAGCAATATTATGCACTAATGGGTTTTATCATTCTTTTCCATTCATGGAATTTTTACAGTTCCACAGTGTCACAAAACAACAATAATGCCATGATGTCACAATAAGACGTTACAAAGACAATTTCTGCTGTATACAATGGTATAAGGCACCTGTATACAATGGTATAAGGCACCTGTATACCATGGTATAAGGCACATGTATACAATGGTATAAGGCACCTGTATACCATGGTATAAGGCACATGTATACAATGGTCAGATGTACCTGTATACAATGGTATAAGGCACCTGTATACAATGGTATAAGGCACCTGTATACAATGGTCAGATGTACCTGTATACAATGGTAGAATGCCGATATTTCAACCCCACGCCCAGTCCATCAGATGCCCCTTCACGAATGCTTCACATCGATACCTAACTCGACCCCATCGGTACACTAGGGGCTCCCCTAGTTCCAAAAAGGCTATTTTCATACCCTTCGGCCACCGCGCATGCGCAGAAGGCCGATATTTCAACCCCACACCCAGCCCATTAGATGCCCCCTCACCTAAGCTTCACTTTGATACCTCACTCGACCCCATCGGTACACTGGGGGCTCCCCTAGCTCCAAAAAGGCTATTTTCATACCCTTCGGTCACCGCGCATGCGCAGAATGCCGATATTTCAACCCCACACCTAGCCCATTAGATGCCCCTTCACCTAAGCTTCACTTTGATACCTCACTCGACCCAATCGGACCGTTTTATCTAGGGACTACTTTTTCTCCGCGGAAGCTTTTTCCCCGAGACCGAATTACCGCCAAAACCACGGCCAAACCGCATCACCGCGGATGAATACATTTTTTTTTTTTTTGCCGGAACTTTTTTTTCGTTCCACCCACCACCCACGGCGGCCATCTTGTACCCACCTCCCACATCTTGCACTCACTGACACTCGCGGCCATCTTGTACCCACCTCCCACATGGCGGCCATCTTGTACCCCCCTCCCACATGGCGGCCATCTTGTACCCACCTCCCACATCTTGCACTCACTGACCTCTGCTCCCCGTTGCTCCCCATCACGCATGCGCACATACCCTTTTTCCCAGGTTAATGACGTCACACGCATGCGCAGTGGGGAGCAATTCTATCAATTTAGCCTTTGTATACTACTGGGGTTTCACCTTACAAACGTCCCACGACGTGCCTCAAATGAATTATGACACCTATAATCGAAGTTTACCAGGTAGGCCTACATTTCACGTGCCCAGGTACCACCAACCGGAAGCCACAGCTCCTAATCCTGCATACTCTGGGAGTCCAACTGGGGTCCTGACAGGGAGACGAAATTTGGCATTCCTTCTCACGACTTGCCAAAAATTTCCAACTTAAAACCCCATCAGATAGCCACCATCCAAGAGGGTAAATATGTCAATTTGGCCTCTCTTCTAATTCCGGCGCATGAACTGCCAGAAAACCGTTCCATTATGGACACTTTTGGTAATCAAATTCATATTAAAGGCAATCCAGATCCAAGATTAAACAAGACTCTGACTCTGGATGAATTTTTGGTTGCCTTTGACAAATACAAATCTGTCATGTGCGCAAAATGGGACAGACGTGAAGAACTCGATATCTTTAAGGCAGACATTGTTGACATGGCTAATAGTGTTGGTGGTAGTCTTTTCTACGACTACCATGTTGAGTTCGCCACCAGGTCGGCAGCATGGCTACAGCAGGAAAATATTCGTATTGACTGGTCCATTCGCGACTACGAAATATTCAATAAACTGGCTGCAGGGCGCAAGGCAATTTCTTGTACCATATTGCACAGTGTCCTACACACTTATGACTTCTGTCCGCGCAGACAATTTACAGACACCAGACGGCCATTTAACGAGACCAGAGGGCCAAGAGAGTATAGGCGTACAGATGACTGGAGGGGGCGCCCAAGACTCTTCCACCAAGGAAAAGAAATATGTAACAACTTCAACACCGACACAGGATGTACTCGGTCGATTTGCCCTTTCACGCACATCTGTATACTGTGCAAAAACAATCACCCGTCTAACCAATGCAAAAAATCCAGATCCACCAGCCAGTCTAGCGCATCACACTGACTACCTCCAAACTTTACCTTTGAAGCGTCGACTCCAATTAATGTAAATAAATTGGAGGATGAACTCACTGATCACCCTGACCGTAAGTTTGTGACAGACTTATGTGATGGTTTGCGGAGTGGTATTCTGACTGGCATTACGCATTTACCAACAGAATCACTTAATAATTTATCCGCTCGAAGGGACCCAGAAACTGTGACAAAGTTATTCCAGACCGAAATAGAGAAAGGTTTTCTGATTGGCCCCTTCCCTACACCACCATTCCCAGTATATCGTATTAATCCATTGGGTGTGGCAGAAGGTAAATACTCCAAGAAAAAACGACTGATTGTAGAGTTGTCTGCACCCCATGATGACCCAGAGAGACCGAGCCTGAATGGACTGATTGATAAAGAATGTTATTCTCTGTCATACGTCAAAGTCGACGACGCCATTAGGCAAATCAAACAGTTCGGACAGTATTCCAACATGTGCAAGTTTGACATTAGTGATGCATTTAAACAAATGCCTATACACCCTTCTATTTGGCATCTCCATGGAGTCAAATGGCAAGGCCACTATTATTTCTTTGTCAGACTTGTTTTTGGTTCCCGATCGAGCCCAAAAATCTTTGACACCCTTTCTCGGGCCATTTGTTGGATAGCGCGCAACAATTACGACATCGCTTTCATCATACATTTTATTGGATGACTTTTGGACTTGTGACAAACCAGATTTCTGCGCTTTGAGGACAATGGCCATTATGACCATGATTTTCAAATCCCTCAATATACCTCTGGCTAGTCATAAAACTGAAGGTCCTGTGTTTGTCTTGGAGTACCTGGGTATTATACTTGATAGTGCTCAATTGTTAGCATACTTACCGGACAACAAGAAAGAACGAATAACAGAGACATTAGCACAGAGGGTGCACAAGACATCCTGCACCAAACGTGGATTACTGTCACTGTTAGGCCACTTGAATTTTGCGGCAAAAGTAGTTATTCTTGGCAGGTCTTTTGTATCATATCTGATTCGTGGAATGGAGTTCACTTGTTTCTACACGATGACGTGGTAGATGCTTGTGACCTTGATCTTTATACCGATGCATCTTCCACTATTGGCTTTGGAGGTTTCTTTAAAGGTCTGTGGTTTTGTGACAGCTGGCCGAAAGAATTGTCCAGTGGAGGAACTGACGAACTGTCTATGGCATTGCTGGAATTATACCCCGTCGTTGTCGCAGCTATGTTATGGGGTAACCAGCTGTCTCACCAGCGTATTAGATTCCACTGTGACAATCAAGCAACAATACACATTATCCGCAAAGGTCGTCCAGCATCAAAATGTCGTTCAATTATGAAACTTATGCGCAGACTAACATTGCTGTCTATGCAGTACAACTTTGTCATCCTGGCAGAATACTTGCCAACCTATCAAAACGACATACATGTAGCTGACTCGTTGTCACGTTTTCAATTTCAGAGGTTCCAACGTCTGGCCCCCTCGGCTGCCAAACACCCGACACCGTGCCCGCCATACTGCAATGTGATCCTTTACTAAATAGAGAAGTGAAACAACTTTGGAGTTCAGCGATTACAAGCAGGACTAGACAATCCTATCAAACTGGCATTAGAACGCTATTGCATTTTTTGACTATGTATAATATCTTTTGCTCTCAAACAAATTTGCCAGTCTTGTCAGAAGAACTGTTAATTTTATTTGTGACATACTGTTTTAAACGTCTTCATGTTTGTTTTGGGACTATCAAATTATATTTGTGTAGGTTTAGATTTACATACCTGGAAGCTGGTCTAGCTAACCCATTAACAGATCAAAATGGGTCAACCTTAGAGCGATTAAGCTTGATATGTAAATCTATCAAACGTGAACAGGGTGTTATTGTTAGACACAGACTACCAATTACAGCCGATATAGTATCATGCATTTGTGAAACATTGCGAAAAGGAGTATTTTCACAATTTACTGATATAATGATGCAAACTGCAATCACTGTTGCCTTCTTCGGTTTTCTTCGATGTGGTGATTTTACTGTGATGGGAAAATTTATGCCCCAATTTCACTTATGTTTAGGAGACATCCAATTCGATAGTACTAAGCCATGTGTTTACCTCCGCCTCAAAGCTTCCAAAACTGACCCTTTCAGGAGAGGAATAACATTGACATTATTCAAAAATTCCAAGATATGCCCTGTGCTGACTCTCCAAAACTACACGTCCATGAGATGCAACTTGGGCTTTGGGCACAACCCATCAGACCCGCTATTTATCACAGATGACGGTAATCCACTTTCACGATCAGTTTTTATACAGAATTTACGCTCAGTGATAAGCAGAATTGGTCTTCAACCTGGCGTGTTTGATCACATGGTCAAACTTTTGGGACGCTGGTCATCAGACTGTTACAATAGGTACATTCATACATCCTGTGGTTCACTTCAGACCGCTCAAATGGCCATGGCCGCCTTGATGTGAACTTGCCCATAGGTGTATGTACCAAATGACATATATACCCTAGGTTAGAAAAGTCATTTTGTCTAGTCCATTTAATTTTTCTGCGTGTAATTCTAGTAAATGATATTGCATGTATCTTGTTTTCCATAACCAGGTAGTATTATGTATGCAATATTGCATAGAAATGTTAGTGATCTTGACTTATATCTTGTCTATTATTTTGTGTAATTGACCTTTTATAAAATTGTTTATATTGGTTTGCCTCCATATGGTATACCGAGCATGGTTTATCCTTATACTTAACATATATCATCTTGGGGGTTTGTATGTAATTTCTGTTAAAGTAATTACATCCATTTGGGGATATTCACTTCATACTTGCGTATGAAATTATTCTTTGTGGCAACTGTAATACATGTTCATGAACTTCACACATTTGTATCGATTTCTGATTACGAAGGGAATTTTCGTTCTGGTTCCCACTGATTTTTCATCTCCATGATTGAGTGGGGAATTCTTAATTCATTGCTAGGTTGGTCTGACATCTCCATGATTCAGTGGGGAATTTCTTAATTCATTGCTAGGTTGGTCTGACATCTCCATGATTGAGTGGGGAATTTCTTAATTCATTGGTAGGTTGGTCTGACATCTCCATGATTGAGTGGGGAATTTCTTAATTCATTGCTAGGTTGGTCTGACATCTCCATGATTGAGTGGGGAATTTCTTAATTCATTGCTAGGTTGGTCTGACATCTCCATGATTGAGTGGGGAATTTCTTAATTCATTGCTAGGTTGGTCTGACATCTCCATGATTGAGTGGGGAATTTCTTAATTCATTGCTAGGTTGGTCTGACATCTCCATGATTGAGTGGGGAATTTCTTAATTCATTGCTAGGTTGGTCTGACATCTCCATGATTGAGTGGGGAATTTCTTAATTCATTGGTAGGTTGGTCTGACATCTCCATGATTGAGTGGGGAATTTCTTAATTCATTGCTAGGTTGGTCTGACATCTCCATGATTGAGTGGGGAATTTCTCAATTCATTGCTAGGTTGGTCTGACATCTCCATGATTGAGTGGGGAATTTCTTAATTCATTGCTAGGTTGGTCTGACATCTCCATGATTGAGTGGGGAATTTCTTAATTCATTGCTAGGTTGGTCTGACATCTCCATGATTGAGTGGGGAATTTCTTAATTCATTGCTAGGTTGGTCTGACATCTCCCTGATTGAGTGGGGAATTTCTTAATTCATTGCTAGGTTGGTCTGACATCTCCCTGATTGAGTGGGGAATTTCTTAATTCATTGCTAGGTTGGTCTGACATCTCCCTGATTGAGTGGGGAATTTCTTAATTCATTGCTAGGTTGTTCTGACATCTCCATGATTGAGTGGGGAATTTCTTAATTCATTGCTAGGTTGGACTGACATCTCCATGATTGAGTGGGGAATTTCTTAATTCATTGCTAGGTTGGTCTGACATCTCCATGATTGAGTGGGGAATTTCTTAATTCATTGCTAGGTTGGTCTGACATCTCCA
>JAVTVY010031645.1:0-121300 GCA_036873755.1 Hanleya hanleyi | reverse complement strand
CGACATCAATAGTTGATCGCGCAGAAAAACGTACTGGATCAAGTTAACTGCAGGAGAGCACATAAATTATTACAATGTAAGATGGAGATGTGCGTTTTGCGAGAAACCGTTGTGCTTCGACCATCCATATATTAAGAATAATCTGTCTGGTCCCGTGCATCGAAGAATGCATAATACCCACATAACTTCAGCAATAGACGTATTCAGAAATAGACAGATTTCGCCCCAAACAATGCAACTGGCCACTAAATCTCTGGCGATATTTCGATTGGTCAGGCCATATATTAGAATAATTCTTGGTTTACAAATCAGGACGGATAGAAGCGATGTGATGCTCCAAAATGTATTGCTGTTATCGATCATATCTGGCTGTTTTCTCCACCTGGGCCACCCAGGTATCGCTGGTCGCTCTTACAACTCAATATCCGTCTCCCTAAAGACATATTCAAGAAAATCCATGAAATAACCGAAAATGCTCAAACTAGTTTTCGTATATTGACAAAAATAATACATGGCAGTAAATAAACAGTATACCTGTGTTAGTGACGTAGCTATGTACATTATTGATTAACCCTCTGTAATTATATTCCACTTTCACATCCGAGGAAGTAAAATCATGCATATTAGCACTCAAGTGCGACATCGGACTATTAGATTCTGTCTTATATTTTTTCGCGATAACGTACTGAATCTACACAATAAACATGCACCAATTGACAACACTTCCGGTCTATTATAGAGAGTACAATACTCCAGTTCTAATGGTAATTGTGACTATATTTTCCCTTCCGATTTATCACTAACATTATGGTAGAATATGCCATCTTCCTACAATCAGTTGTTAGCATTTATCTGTCATGCAGCCTTGAAGCATGTTCCAGAATTCAATCACAGTATATGATAAATTAAATCGATGAAACGAGAGCACTGGA
This sequence comes from Hanleya hanleyi, assembly GCA_036873755.1. NCBI lineage: Eukaryota > Metazoa > Mollusca > Polyplacophora > Lepidopleurida > Hanleyidae > Hanleya > Hanleya hanleyi. The sequence goes on along the minus strand of JAVTVY010031645.1, from coordinate 120,368 downwards.
TCTGAATAAATAACTCGATTGTAAATCAAACATTGGGGTCAGAACAATGACTACACAGATGCAAAAACACGCACGAGCTTGCTAATTTGAATAGGGTTCAAAATATAAAAGATATGTTAGCAGACAATGTTGAATAATGTGCCAAGCTTTCGCATCCGCAACATGTTGGGTTAAAAAACAAAATTGATATGATGTGTAGTTTACGATCAACAGTCCTGATATTACTGATCGCCTATTCTTACTGCCAGAAAATGCAACCCATGACGATGATGATTCATAGCCTTCGTTTAGCGAGAAGTAAACATCCTTACGGCCTCGAGCCTTGCAGTCGAGTGTTAGAGGCCAGGTATTTGATTGATGCTGCGATGAGATGCTTGAAATTTGAAAGTTGTACTTCTTTCACTTACATTCCATCGAACCATACCGTTCTGTTGTACGACAAACCACAGAGTTACGCAGGCGAATTTGTGGTGCAGACAGGTACGTTTTCATTTTCAAGCATATTTTCTGTCTATATTGTATACTCTTTGAGTTATATCTTTATTCAGTGGTCCTAATTCGATAAATGTTTAACATTCATTTCTCCAAATTTTTATTTGTGTTGATTCATTACTTATGATTTAAAAAAGCTGAATATAAATAATCTTAATTTGTTAACATATTGTTTTCGTTCTTCGGTATAAGGACATCTCTAAGAAATAGGTTCGACTATTCCAGCAACAACGTAACATTTTAACATACTTTAGAGAGTTAACTATCCACAATCTTTGAGCACATTGCGAATGCATCTATTTACGTCTTTCACTCTGAATTGTTTATCCAACAAACACAAATAGTTGCTAAAAAAGATGTATCTCGCTTCCAACCTCAAACATCAACACTGGACAACCAGAATGCAGCAAACACCATAGTAAGTAAGATTCATAGCACGTTCCAGAAGTTGTACGGCAAAACTGATCAATTCGAACGAACAGTGAGTATAATCCTTCCGAGGAAAGCATTTTTGAAAACAGACCATTTGGGAATATCGTCTAAGAAAATGAAAAGTGCCTTACGGATAATTCGTAGCGAAAGGATACCCTCCATTCGCCAGTTTAACCAGAATGCGTATACCTTTTCACCAGCTGTGATCGAACAAATTACCGTGAAACCTTACAGCGAAAAAGTCGTTCAATTGTTGGTTTTCCCCGAATGTATAATGTTAGCGATTAAATATTTCATTGGATGATGTAGACAGTTCTTTTAATTTTCTTACATGATATGAGCAATTTAGTCACTGTTCTCTCAGTTTATGTTAGAATGAGCATTATAAGGAGGGAAAGTTGGATATAATTCAGTTCTAGCTTTCAAGCTTTAAACGAATAAGTGATCATAACAGGTTCATTTCAATCATTTTAGTACTCCATACATATATTAAAACAGATTTTAACCTTGCATGAAACAGTGTTTTAATAAATAGCATTGATGCCCATGTTTTGCTGTTGCTATCCATTAGACCACACGTGGAACTTGCCCGGTCTGGAGGTACGAGTTTCACTGTTTCTGTCGGTCTTAATCAATCTTATATGGCGACAATTACTTCTCATTTCTCTTCATTAATATCAATGTGGTATTTACCAATACTATATATATTATCTTATGAATACGACTGTATGTATAATTACATAATATAGATTTTAAATATTCAACTCCCGTTCCTTCACATTCACAAAACGTCATATACACGAACTTCTTGATTAACTTCAGCAATAGACGTATTCAGAAATAGACAGATTTCGCCCCAAACAATGCAACTAGCCACTAAATCTCTGGCGATATTTCGATTGGTCAGGCCATATATTAGAATAATTCTTGGTTTACAAATCAGGACGGATAGAAGCGATGTGATGCTCCAAAATGTATTGCTGTTATCGATCATATCTGGCTGTTTTCTCCACCTGGGCCACCCAGGCATCGCTGGTCGCTCTTACAACTCAATATCCGTCTCCCTAAAGACATATTCAAGAAAATCCATGAAATAACCGAAAATGCTCAAACTAGTTTTCGTATATTGACAAAAATAATACATGGCAGTAAATAAACAGTATACCTGTGTTAGTGACGTAGCTATGTACATTATTGATTAACCCTCTGTAATTATATTCCACTTTCACATCCGAGGAAGTAAAATCATGCATATTAGCACTCAAGTGCGACATCGGACTATTAGATTCTGTCTTATATTTTTTCGCGATAACGTACTGAATCTACACAATAAACATGCACCAATTGACAACACTTCCGGTCTATTATAGAGAGTACAATACTCCAGTTCTAATGGTAATTGTGACTATATTTTCCCTTCCGATTTATCAGTAACATTATGGTAGAATATGCCATCTTCCTACAATCAGTTGTTAGCATTTATCTGTCATGCAGCCTTGAAGCATGTTCCAGAATTCAATCACAGTATATGATAAATTAAATCGATGAAACGAGAGCACTGGATCTGAATAAATAACTCGATTGTAAATCAAACATTGGGGTCAGAACAATGACTACACAGATGCAAAAACACGCACGAGCTTGCTAATTTGAATAGGGTTCAAAATATAAAAGATATATTAGCAGACAATGTTGAATAATGTGCCAAGCTTTCGCATCCGCAACATGTTGGGTTAAAAAACAAAATTGATATGATGTGTAGTTTGCGATCAACAGTCCTGATATTACTGATCGCCTATTCTTACTGCCAGAAAATGCAACCCATGACGATGATGATTCATAGCCTTCGTTTAGCGAGAAGTAAACATCCTTACGGCCTCGAGCCTTGCAGTCGAGTGTTAGAGGCCAGGTATTTGATTGATGCTGCGATGAGATGCTTGAAATTTGAAAGTTGTACTTCTTTCACTTACATTCCATCGAACCATACCGTTCTGTTGTACGACAAACCACAGAGTTACGCAGGCGAATTTGTGGTGCAGACAGGTACGTTTTCATTTTCAAGCATATTTTCTGTCTATATTGTATACTCTTTGAGTTATATCTTTATTCAGTGGTCCTAATTCGATAAATGTTTAACATTCATTTCTCCAAATTTTTATTTGTGTTGATTCATTACTTATGATTTAAAAAAGCTGAATATAAATAATCTTAATTTGTTAACATATTGTTTTCGTTCTTCGGTATAAGGACATCTCTAAGAAATAGGTTCGACTATTCCAGCAACAACGTAACATTTTAACATACTTTAGAGAGTTAACTATCCACAATCTTTGAGCACATTGCGAATGCATCTATTTACGTCTTTCACTCTGAATTGTTTATCCAACAAACACAAATAGTTGCTAAAAAAGATGTATCTCGCTTCCAACCTCAAACATCAACACTGGACAACCAGAATGCAGCAAACACCATAGTAAGTAAGATTCATAGCACGTTCCAGAAGTTGTACGGCAAAACTGATCAATTCGAACGAACAGTGAGTATAATCCTTCCGAGGAAAGCATTTTTGAAAACAGACCATTTGGGAATATCGTCTAAGAAAATGAAAAGTGCCTTACGGATAATTCGTAGCGAAAGGATACCCTCCATTCGCCAGTTTAACCAGAATGCGTATACCTTTTCACCAGCTGTGATCGAACAAATTACCGTGAAACCTTACAGCGAAAAAGTCGTTCAATTGTTGGTTTTCCCCGAATGTATAATGTTAGCGATTAAATATTTCATTGGATGATGTAGACAGTTCTTTTAATTTTCTTACATGATATGAGCAATTTAGTCACTGTTCTCTCAGTTTATGTTAGAATGAGCATTATAAGGAGGGAAAGTTGGATATAATTCAGTTCTAGCTTTCAAGCTTTAAACGAATAAGTGATCATAACAGGTTCATTTCAATCATTTTAGTACTCCATACATATATTAAAACAGATTTTAACCTTGCATGAAACAGTGTTTTAATAAATAGCATTGATGCCCATGTTTTGCTGTTGCTATCCATTAGACCACACGTGGAACTTGCCCGGTCTGGAGGTACGAGTTTCACTGTTTCTGTCGGTCTTAATCAATCTTATATGGCGACAATTACTTCTCATTTCTCTTCATTAATATCAATGTGGTATTTACCAATACTATATATATTATCTTATGAATACGACTGTATGTATAATTACATAATATAGATTTTAAATATTCAACTCCCGTTCCTTCACATTCACAAAACGTCATATACACGAACTTCTTGATTAAGATAATCTCTATATTGGCGACGTTTTGAATAAACGATAGTCTGTGGCATCCAATATAGACCAAAACATATATACACATCCATATCTTCATGTATCACCAAGATTCGTAATAAAAGTTTGGCAAAGTTACTGATAAATATCCCAAGGTGATAGCAATGTACGATCGTACCAGGCAAGATCTTCGACGGTACGTGTCGTAACTTGCATCTAATTCCGCTTAACTCTAGGATAGGAGCGATGCGAACAGCATGGAATGCAAGGTCTCCATGATGTTTATACGAACAAACGCAATGAAATCAGTCATATCCTGTTCACATTATGCTCAACGATTATTATTTTACCAAAGCTGTTGATCTACTATAGTTATTGACCGTCGTTCAGACATGCTGTCCTTGACCCCATATTTCAAATACATGTACTCCACCATCTTCCATAATTTGTACGGACAGTCCGAAACTGTTTGCCCATATACCTCATATCCGTAGTCATTATCTACATACAACTGGTGGGTAATCCTTCATTTGCAGGTGCCTCCGCATATCTTACAATGGATTTATTTTCTTTGATGACCATCTGCTCCTGAAAATCTTGCACATATACATGTATATCCAACTATTTTAATGGTTGCTCACATTGCTTCAAACGTAAATAAAACCAGCTTTCAAACAACTAGATTTCCAAGAGTTGATAGTGTTTCGTCACAGAATCTCCATACTCTGTCTCCCACACCCATCTTTCATGTTCATATATACTATGTGCTGATTGGTAATTATTAAAAAGGCTGTGAAAGTATGTAATTGAATACATAATTCTAGCTAAATATGCTCCTTAGATATTGTGATCACAAGGAACTATGACAAAAATGTGTCGTTGTAGGAGCGTGAAACAAATGAGTGACAATATGTCATTCAGCTAATGCCCTAGAAATGTTTCAGGACAAGGAACTGGAGTAGGACGGTCAACGCATCCCATTGTACTTACTACATAGGAATTATTCGTACATGCAACGTAACTACCGTAACAAAGCTAACAAGGGAATCGATATATTTAACTGTCATTTGATCATTCAAAGGAGATGGTATTGTGAGGCGGGGGTTTTGCCCATAGCCAGCCGACTCATAGGAATGTACATTTCTTCTCTCCATCTGTCAATCACAATGCAATGTACACAATACCAGATTAAATGGCGTTTTGGTCCAAGGGGTCCTTCGCGTCTAAATGCGTATCTGAAGGACTAGATTTAGACCTTTTTTCACGAAATAGTACCAGCTGTGGATTTCAGTTTCATGTGATAACTATAATCATAACGCAATCGCACTAAAACTTCCACATATTGTGTACTTATATTTTCTCTTGCCGTTAAATTAAAACATAAGTATTTTTAGGACATTTTTTTTTTTCGATTTCAACCGCACCACGTATAGGCCAAAATCCCGCCTAATCGTACCATCACCTTTTATGCCATATTGTAGAACGTGGACGCAAACATCAGGAGCTCGGCATATGTAGCATTATCACATTTCAGAGTAAATTGTAGGGGTTTGATTGGTTAATTGAGGTATAGTGTATCAGACCGTATAGCGAGTCTCAGCCACAGGGGCTCGTTACCGTTGTTAATTAGTTAATTAGGTTGATTACGGGGGGGTCGAGGTAGGGAATAAATGGGGAAGGGAGGTCAATCAAGTCGGAGTCGTCACCTCACCACGCTCACAAACCTCTTGTTTTATATTCCCTTGTCTTCGAAAAGCGAATAAACTTCCCTTTTAACAGATCGAGAAATGGTTAAAACGCATATATCATACTGTACCTTCTCCCGGTCTGGCCTCTTCATGCAAAAAAGTCTATTTACCCGCCAAATTTTAACCGATATTTACACACTGACCAAAATCTCGATTATTCCTCCCGCCACAGTGCCCGAGAACGGGCGAGACTTCCTCGCCAGACCCGAGTTCGTCGCGAGCCGTCAGTCGCTATGCCCCCGGTGGCTGTAAGGGCAACAGTCTTTTCCTGTTGTTTTAAAAGATTTGCCACTTTTCTTATTAAACACGTTTTTTCTGTACCTGCCTGTACCTGGATAATAACATTGTGTCCTGCGAGACAGGCAGTCTCAGTTTGCTTGCTCTCGTCTTCCGCCATTTTGGTCTCAAATCAACTGATACCAGCTGATAGTTGATTCGCGACGAACCCTGGCGAGGAAGTCTCGCTCGTTCTCGAGCACTGTGGCGAGAGGAATTATCGAGATTTTGGTCAGTCTGGAAATATCGGTTAAAATTTGGCGGATAAATGGACTTTTTTGCATAAAGATGCCATATCGGGAGAAGGTAAAGTAAGATATATGCGTTCTAACCATTTCTCGATCTGGTAAAAGGGAAGTTTATTCGCTTTTCGAAGACAAGGGGATATAGAACAAGAGGTTTGTGAGCGTGGTGAGGTGACGGCTCCGACTTGATTGACCTCCCTTCCCCATTTATTCCCTACCTCGAACCCCCCCCCTCTGTAATCAACCTAATTAACCAATTAATAACGGTAACGGGTCCCTGTGGTCTCAGCGGGGCACAGCTGGTATACCAATTGAGATTTCTCGTATACCAATGCTGTCGAGCACGCGAGTGCCCATATATCAACGCAGTCAAGGACGCGCGTGAAGGCTGTTTCAGACGAATTTGTCTTGGCGTTTTTGTGTGGGCGAGTACCGCCAGCGGCGCCGCTGGGACAAGTTGTATGAGGAAAATTGCGTATTTGCGGATGCAGATAACAAATAAATCATCATCAGAAGCTTTATATGACACAGAAACATGAACGTCAGAATGCCAGCTAAGTATTTTATTCAGTTTATTTTTCATAGCGGAACAGATGAAAAGGAATCAAAACTGCGTGTCCGACTCCCGATGTTTAATTGATGTTACGGCCGTACTAAATGTTGATCTATCTTTCACTATGTTGAACCCACGAAGTAAATGACTCTTCGATGTGATAAATTCGTTATACCAGTTTTTTGCGTGGGTATACAGTCTGGTATTTCGTCACGAAAATAAATATTTTCTCGACAAAATACCAGCCTGTATACCCACGCAAAAGCCTGGTATAACTTATATTACCCTATCACCTCTAAGGTGTGCTGTATATCGATGAGGGGAAAAAGTTAATCACCCGACCCCTGGTTTCCTATATATTCTCCAGTTAAAATACTGCAGCATTGCTTCAAGAAAATAATCATATCCTGTATTACAATATCACAATTAGTACAAGCTCAAATAGATATGGTTATATGATAAACATTCTATAGACGTGGCCATGATTGGCAATGAAACATATGGTCAACGCGATCATGGGAGAGATGCGGGGTATATGACAATAAAAAGTATGGGGGGCATCTATACCATGAAATGCTTGGTCAGAGTGACAATATCCGTCTGACATTGTATTGGGGGAATCGATAGCTTTTATATGTATAACAACATTCATACGGTCAACTGTTCGGAAATAATTTCTCTGCTTTCATAGTTACTCTGTAATAAAGCATCTTCGTGTTTTAACATGCCATTTCCAGCTATCTGTCCTGCGAACGTGGGATACCTTTACATTAGACATTTCGACATGTGCATCGAACTTCACGAAGATGAGAAGTTAACATGGTCGGATGCTGCTATGGCGTGCCTGTCCAATGGCGGAAGACTAGTTTGTCTTGACACTGACGAAAAATTTGCTTATGTCAAAGATCTGCTTGAAACAAAGAAGTGTGAGTTATTCTTATGTCGTTTTGAAACATATTTGTCTATAAGTTCATGGTCTCTATTTGAATACCCTTTTTACGTACACAAACAGTAGAATTTCGGTCAGGGCCACACTGGCATCAAGGTTTCACATCACGTCAAATAAATGCTAATATCTGTCCATTTTAATTAGTCGTCTATTTTGGAGCTTATCAAAAATCAGTAGTTAACTCTGCATAAGTTTTCGTTTTTTGCATCGTATAGAACAAACTGAACTCAATACTCATGCAGTGATATTGATAATTTCTCACATCACAGCGACCAAAAGCAATGTGAAACACCCATGTGATACAAAACCTGTATCACACCCTTACAGTTTGCTAACTATCTTTTTGGTTATTTTTCAACATTATTTTGATGTGAGAAATAAATTATAACACTCGTGGTCATTTATCTGATAAATGACCACTCGTAGTGATAATCTATATATATCATGCTTCAAATAACTTTGTAATTCTCTCCTTTAAAACTCCAGTACGGTTGTTTCATGTATCGGGTCTCAATTACAAGGAGAGGTTATAATGTTTTCATGCTCACTGGCACAAAGATAAGGTGTAAAGTAATAACAGGCGCTCCGTGTGAGTGTCGCTTTTTTCCAATGCCCAATGAAGTTGCCGAGTGATAAACCGCACTTACCTCTATGACTGTACACAGCATTGTTGACCTTTGTGATAGTGAACGAGAACACATTATGACGTCTGTCTATGTAAATGAGCCTGGTACATGAAACAACTGTACACGATGCAAAAAAGAAAACTTATGCGGAGTAACTACTGATTTCTGAAAAGCTCCAAAGTAGAAGACTAATTAGAATGGATATACTATAGTACTATCGCCTTCAAAGGTAACCAATCCTGGGTACCAAATTATGAAATAGATTGAAGCAGACTGGGAAGTTAAGTTTTATTAACTTTTGATATCTTATGACCAGACTTTTGATCAATGGTAACAAATTTCAGGACAGGTAGAGCTCAATTCTGCAGTAATAATTGGATTTCGCGTGACGATGTATTGTAATCTTAATCGCAGGAGTGAAAGGAAAGAACGTCCCAGGAAAAAACGTCCCTTCTCATGTTTCTCTCCAGGAAAATATGTCTTATCTGAGTAGTAAGTCAGGAAAATATATCTTAGCTGGGCTAAGAGATAGGAGCCGCACATTCTTTCTCACCGGACACCTTTTCCTTTAAATCTTAATTGTTACGACATTGCGATTCATTCGTGTAATTAAATTCTAACCTTTTATATACAGTGTCGGCCACACTGTTTGGTGTATTGTTGAAGAATTCGAAACTTGAACAGAACAATGTAGATCTTGAGAATCGGATTGATTGTAGAATCTCTTCCGCGGGTTAATGAATGTCTAAAGGAATTTCTGTTTTTCTTAAGGTTCCGTTGGCTCTACATAACTACTTGAATACAGCATTCTTGTGGCATCAGGGCATCAGGGCACCAGGCATCATTATGGCATCAGGCTGTCAGATATACCCTCTGAATGCATTAGGGTTAAAAACGCGGTGCGCAGCTTTTGTGCGCATGGACCTCAGCCAATCAGCATCGTCCGTTACTAAACGAAGCGGAATGCTGAACGTTGAGCGGAAAGTTCAAACGTTTGCTTTTGTCAAATAGATGAATATTTAACTTATGTATTCTTCCATAACATTCACTGGAAGCATTTTCTATCAACTTCGTATGCAGATAAACGCTTTCCGTCTCAGTCAAAATCAATGAATTCTGAATGCGCATGCATGCCTTGCATAGTGCAGTCAGAGGGCGTTACACCCAGAGGTTATAGGGTTACAAACTCCAACAATGGGAGAATGGGCCACGTTGTAGTCATTTAGTGTTCTGCAGTATTTCTGGCCAGAACGTCGCTTATTGGAACGTAACTCAATGTTATGCCTGTCGTAATCTTTCACAACCCAAGAACTAAGAAATGATCTCATATTGCCAGAAAGACAGATTCCAGTTGTAAGCAGACAATGACATAACTACACTATCAAGCTGGCAGGATATATGTTCTATGTAGATTGAATTAGGAAACCTACGAGGCTGGGGTCTGGCTGACTTCACCTGGTTGTTTTTTTTCTTTTTTACCAAGATGTCTCGCTAATAACCCAACATCTATCTTCATGAACACTGCTGAAAAAGGGTACAAGAACAGGCGACAAGTGAAGATGTCCAAAATTGCATCGTTCCGCCAAAGTTTCGAATATTTCGACAATGCACCAGCCATTATGACAGAGATTGTATAGCATCGATTCCGTAAGGCATATTGTGAACGAGAGATCTACTAGATATACAACGCCTCCTGGTGTGATGGAACCTGTACTTTGATACGGTCATTTCGTACAGTTTCGTCCATCCTGAACATCAATGCACACGATATAAAAAAAATAAAACATTTCTTTAATCTATTTCAGATACTTACTGGCTAGGAGCGAGGTATGTAGATGGAGAGTATCGATGGCTGAATGGACAGACGGTAATCAGCTCCTTCTGGCATCTTGCACAGCCGTATAGATTTGATCCATATGTTGCCACTGGAAAGGAACATTTCAAATCTTTCGGCATTGATGATGTTTCTGATTGGCTATACTACTATATATGCGAATACTAACAATTCAGACGTGACATAATTTAGGCATGCAGCATGTTTGGCCTATTCTTTTGACTTCGAAGGTTTCAAGATAAAATCAAGAATAAGAGATTCTGAGACAATAACAGATCCCAGTGATTATGAACTCTATGGGAGAATCCACTGATCTCAAGCACACAACTATTCCCATTACGTATCGTTACAAACTTTTAGCATTGATAATACCCGTAAAATATAGCGGTGTAGGAAATCATTCTGCCAGTACCAGGGAAAAAATTATTGTGATTACGGTTCCGGTGCAAAGATACGTATGGTTGTTGATTCTTGTGATATTTTTTTCAATCAACCTGATAAAACCTTAATTGACTTGAACATGCATGAACTATAGTTGCCAATGTACCTATAATTAACTGTCATAGCATGGTTGTAATTAGGAGATTACGCCAATTCCGGCCACAGGCATATCTGAATGCTATATGCATTACCTCTTGAAATTAGCAATGTCAGGATCTACGCGAATTTTTGCGACAGAACAAATTGACATTCCATGGAAGCACATTTTACTGGTCTTCAGTCCTATATCTGGTTACTAAAATCGTATTATATTTCGTTCTGCAACTGTATATATTGAACCTCTTATGGAGGATGCGCTGGATATATAAAAATATAATATATCAAATCTCATCGTTACGACAGTCATGATGAAGTGTCATGCTATATAAGGGCCACTTTCATGCATGAGAATCATCTCGATTTGAAATCGAATGATATTTGACCAGATAACGTCAAGTGAACAGAGTGATGACTGATTAGGGTTTCACGTCGCTTTTAATAATTTTTCAGCCATATCAGGACGGCCCTTACATCTCACTGTCCATCTTCTATCCTCTTAATGCTGAGCGCTGAGCGAGGAAGCAACGATTTTCATTTGTATTTCCTTGGTGTGGCAAGGACCGGGCCGCAAAGCTGCAAGCTCAATAACTCGTTGGATTCGAGTGAGATCATCAAAGTGAGACAGGATTATGAATCAACATTATAGGTTAACATTCGATATTCAGGTTTTCCCCAGAGTGTAGTGATTAAACGCAACATTAAAAGGGTGGTGGAAGATAATGTCGGCGTACTGACAAGAAGTCATATGACCCCACAAATAAATATACTGACTGCATATATCTAAAAATCTTCACAAGAACCAAAACTGATCCCTGTGATGATTTGTATCCCAGCCACGCTGTTACTGTACGGTATATGGCACACAGCTCCCATCACTGGCATGAGCGACATAAAATACAAATATAAATGCCCTATCAAGTAATCTGTTCGTACTCAGAACAAATACCTGTGAGGTCCGACGCCGACCAAGTTCTTCATTCTCCACCATATTTACAAGTCACAAAACTACAATCACAATGATTTGAACAGAGGGCAAGCTTCGGGGACGAAACGTCCACCAGTTGAATCTCACCACAGGCAACAATTAAACGCAACATTAAAAGGGTGGTGGAAGATGATACCGGCCTACTGACAAGAAGTTATATGAACCCACAGACAAATATACTGACTGCATATTTCTGAAAAAGCATCACAATAATCAAAAGTGACGCTTTTATTGTAGATGTTCATGTGGACATATCGAATGACATGACCAAACGGCCCCCATTATACCGGCCTGAGTGGTATGAGATACAAATATTACGATGATGTAATAGCCCTATCAAGTCATCTGTTAGAAAATGATGAACTATATGAACTATCGCCCTTCTGGAAAATCCATACAATATAAAACTGTACTCTAACGAATAACGAATTTATCATCTCTCTAAATTTGCTTTCATATTTCAGCATAATGTTGAAGCGATCTGCTCTGTGAAACGTTACACTGGCCATCAGACATAAAGATATCTCTACTTCGTCTGTTCCCTATTTAACGCTGTGTTCTCATTCTCCCAAAATAATCCCAGCCCTTGTCGCTTAGACCTAGCCAAAAGTTACCTACAATTTAGAGAAGACGGAGTTAAAGTCATAATATCGCATCACTGCATTGTTTCCTGTAAACGTGCAGGGTGTAGACCACTCGCCCTCTCCCAACTACACATGTATACCAGTTGACCTGGCAACTACGGGGGTGGGGACGGCAACTGATTATTTTCAGCGTGCGACCATTTACCAATGCTCTATCAGTTTCCCTCGTACCTCAGAACTGCAGAAGTCAGGTCCGACATTCGGTAGACAAGACTACCTACAATTCTGTTCCATGGAACACTTAATCAGAATCACCAGCAATTCACGTGAGAAGATCTCTACACGAGTCGCGATAATATAAATACAATCAATAAAGTAATGTTTGATCAGCCATATTAACTAGAAAAGCAGTTTTGACATTTCGTTGTATTCTCCTCCCGTCAAGTTCACACAATGAAATTCAAAGTTCAATGAAGTCCGTCATTCAAAGTTATAGGCGGACACAAAATGTCTACTTTGGCATCCTTCTGTAGATCTCCGAGAGTTATACTGGTGATATGAAACCTTTGTTAATTTTGAATTTTTAGTTTCTTCCTATCATGATGACAAAATGAGTTAATAATATCGAAGGATGGTGAAGGATAATATCATGAATATCTCCACTGAATAACTACGTTTATGATCGTATTATACTCGATCGATATTTCAGCGGAAACTTACGTTTGACAGGAAGATAACCTGATACCTCAAATGTGTGTTCATTCGGAACTCCCGAGCGGAAATCTACGAAGGGGACCGATTCTACGCTCGGGGGACGACAACATGAATTTCCTATGAATCTCCAGATGTGACGCGCCGGAACGGTGTAATACGCATGGCTCCGAAGCCCAATCACTCTCGCGGAAGCCTTTATACCCGACCAGCAAATATTTCCCTGCGAGTCTCTGATTTACGTCAGATATTCTAAAAACTGTTTATTCTTTTCATTCGAAGCACGTTTCAATAGAAAACCATCAGTTTAAATGGTACACACGCCACGTATTGGCAAGATACAGTTCCCTGACAGACCGAAACACACGTGGTGGGAAATGTAAAGTTGCTCAGTTTAGTTTGTGTCAGTTGTTTTGTGTTCTTGGAGCAATGGCATCTTCACCCCAGCCCATTACATTCGAAACAGCACTCCTCTTGGCAAAAAGAGCCATTGGCGTCCCATTTGACTTGAAAGAAAAACAAATAGAAACACTCGAATGTTTGTATCGTGGCGAAGACACTATCGCGGTATTACCCACTGGCTATGGTAAAAGTACGATTTTCCACATGCTTCCGTGGCTCTTCCAAGCCAAATTTGAAAAACAGAGGCCCATGATCGTCATCGTAATTTGCCCCCTCAATAGTATAATGGAGGATCAGGTACAGACCTTGTGTGAAATGGGGCTGAAATCCTGCATGCTTCCTCGACATAGAGGGGTCCAGTGGCCATACCTATGCTGTTGTGGTCACATGGTCTAGTCATACGTCACATGACCACGCTCTAGTCCAATATGGCGTCAGTGGCCTTCGAGGGACATCTCAAACCGGAGATCCCCGAGAAGTTGCGAATGATGTGTGTTGTGTTGAAGTATTTACCAGTGGTATTGATAGATCTGGAGCTGATTATCATAACTATCCCATGTAGAACCGTCCAAACGAACATCGACTTTTATTATCCGACATTATTTACTGACGTTCACCGGTCATTATCTATGTATTAGTAAATAGGATAAAATAGGATATAGTCGTGTGCAGCTTTGCTGGCGAAATGTTGAAAGCTTGTGTCTAACTACCGAACCAAACTCGTTCTCACGTAAGGAATAATTCATGGCATCAATATTGGAAACTCTGCATTACACAGACAACAGTCCCAAAGCTCGAATGCCCCATGCAATTACCGTCTAGTGGTTTATATGAATGTACAGAGGTCAAATAAATAATCAAACAAACCCACACACAAACAGTCGCGATGGACAGCATGTTACAAGTTTTCATATGAACATAGGGCAATAAAAATCTGAATGATATGTATTCTACTTTGAAAACTTACTTGAGGATTTATTTGGGATGAAGAATACTGGTCACTGATAAGATTATCACGGACAGAAAATGATGATTTCTAGCGGGCATTACTAAAAGATGTTGACTGCTTCTCTTTTGTAAGACACTAGCTTGTGTATATGCAATTATTTTTAGAGTAGAATTCCGGTAAGTGATAGGAATTCCATGGCCATAACATGATGATTTCTAGCTGGCATTACTAAAACCTATTTACTGCTTCTCGCTTGTAAGACACAAGCTTGCCTATAAGTTATTTTCCTTTTATGCCTGATGGGAATTTGGTGCCAATACTGTTATGAAATTCCGCATGGATGACCACCGTCTGTTGATCGTCAGATCACACGCTTGTACGATTGCGGGTCAGATGCTCATGATGACGGTTATAAAATACCAAACATAACCCCATAGCACGTGCAGCTTTCACGGAGAAATTCGAAATTTCTGTCTTGCAGAGTTATTGTGATGTATTAAACCCCAATTTAAAAGAATAACTTACATAACTGACAGGTTCCAGTCAAGGAAACCTGTCGATTGTTTCTAACAAAGTTTTATCAATCAGCGGTTATCTCACCTTTACCTATGCCGATTAAATTACCTTGGGGACCACTCTGAATGTGGCCTTAATCCACAGCTACTATTTGTCCCAGAAATTGCACTTCACGGGCAATTGCAATTGAACACGATATAAATATTTAAAATCACCGAATACATGTCATGTCACCAATTCCTGCCAGTATACAAATGCCGCATTTCCATTCTCTCTCAACCCACTTCCCCGGGTGACATTTCCCGTGTCTACGCTTCAAACGAGTAGAGTTACAAGCGTCTAGTCCGTCATTCATAATCCAGCCGTCGTCCATTAGAGAATATCCGCGTCCATAATCCAAAGACCTATTCCATTTCCATATAACAGTATTAGCACCAAATTCAAAAAGACAAAAGTATACATAAACATAGACAGATTTGCACAATGACCTGTCTTACAGACTTAACTTTCTTTTCCTTTTCTCTACAAAAGATTTGACATTTCCATGATCTTGCAGAAACAAAGGGAAGAAGGAAAACATTCGCAAAAATTGTGAAAAATTCAACCGATAGTATCTTTTAACAAAATGACAACATACATGCAAGTCTAGCCAATGAAATTCTTCTTGCTTTCACCAGTAGAGATCGGACCATAGATACAGTGAGGTGAGGAGGTAACACAAACATATGGAATTACCTTCCCCAACCATTTACTATGGTGTTCTATTTGGGCCAAGTTTGCGTCGCGTGGCGACTTTTAGAAAATCGCCACTCGCCACGCGCCGTGGACCTCTCCGGCGCGCGGCGACTGGCGACTTTTTGCTATCTCTTAACCTGCAAAAACTCGCCAGTCGCCACCCGCCGTAAAACACGGCGAGTTTCCCTCTATCTTTTAACCTGGAAAAACTCGCCGCGTGCCACTCGCCGGATGAACCACGGCGCGCGGCGACTGGCGACTTTTGACTTCTGGAATTCTCAGGACTTTTTCTCAGGTGCGCATGCCCGGGGAGCATCAATTATCGGAATATTTTGTTCGAAACATGCTGTCATTTAATTTAATTTTAAATCTCTTCCTCGTGCATAAATATACATAATTTCTAATGAATGAACTCTCCAGCTACATCTGATGCTATGTGACTAATTTTGAAGATGTAAGCTATCTGTAATAATTAATATAGTTGTTTTTTGAAACAAGTTCTTTTTAATGCAATACGCATATAGGGCAATCTAATTTTGTCAAATGTGCAGATATTTTTTTATAAAAATACTCGTTATCCGTTTCCGTGCAGAACTTGCATACTCTCGTTATTATCTGCTGGTATATTTTAAAAAGTGAACACCAAGACAACATTTTCAATCGTTTTTTTAATCTTTTTTTTTATATAAGTGCCTATATATATTTATAAAACAGCATATCGTTTTCAATTCAGAATGAATCGCTTTGAAATTGTTCCTTATTTAAGATACAATAAAGCACTCGACGCGGGAATTTTGTTTTACAAGATAAAAGCAACGTCAACTAATATGCTGTATGAAATATTAAGAAAGCGAATAGAGCGTCATCGTCATATTGATTAAAAAAGTAAGAAAAAATGCTAACATTTTCTCTGGATGATTGAATTTCTCTCTTCGTAAGTTTTATGTGAAAAACGGGCGATATCTTTGTATAAGAGATCCTTTATTGCTGTTTTAATCCATAGAGCGGCTCTTTGTTGGGTTGATATTTCCTGTATCACAAACCCTACAAACTATCAAGACCCTATTTTTAAAGATGAAAAGACGTATTTCTTTCAACAGTTTCCATATTTTTTTACTTCCTCAAATTCTATGAGATCGCGACTGTGATTTATGATATTGCAACTGCATAATTGATGCTCCTCGGGCATGCGCACTTGAGAAAAAGTCCTGAGAATTCCAGAAGTCAAAAGTCGCCAGTCGCCGCGCGCCGTGGTTTGTCCGGCGAGTGGCGCGCGGCGAGTTTTTCCAGGTTAAGAGATAGAGCGAAACTCGCCGTGTTTTACGGCGCGTGGCGACTGGCGAGTTTTTGCAGGTTAAGAGATAGCAGAAAGTCGCCAGTCGCCGCGCGCCGGAGAGGTTCACGGCGCGTGGCGAGTGGCGAGTTTCTAAAAGTCGCCACGCGACGCAAACTTGGCCCAAATAGAACACCATAATTTACGGACCGGTATGAATGTGAAGTCGGTCAACCACTTCTGAAATAGGGTGTCCACGGAAAACAATATCAGTAGTATACAATACGTAAATTGGCGTAATAGCGCCTCACTGCGCATGCGCAGAACCTTGTGTGACGTCATAAGTGTGCGCAGAAAAAAAAAATGGGGCGGTATTGGGGCGGTGTGCGCATGCGTGATGTGTGGGAGGTGGGTACAAGATGGCCGCGAGTGTCATGTGTGGGAGGTGGGTACAAGATGGCCGCGAGTGTCATGATGTGGGAGGTGGGTACAAGATGGCCGCGAGTGTCATGTGTGGGAGGTGGGTACAAGATGGCCGCGAGTGTCATGATGTGGGAGGTGGGTACAAGATGGCCGCGAGTGTGAGTGAGATGTGGGAGGTGGGTACAAGATGGCCGCGAGTGTCATGATGTGGGAGGTGGGTACAAGATGGCCGCCAGTGTCATGATGTGGGAGGTGGGTACAAGATGGCCGCCAGTGTGAGTGAGATGTGGGAGGTGGGTACAAGATGGCCGCCAGTGTGAGTGAGATGTGGGAGGTGGGTACAAGATGGCCGCCAGTGAGTGGAAGATGTGGGAGGTGGGTACAAGATGGCCGCCAGTGTGAGTGAGATGTGGGAGGTGGGTACAAGATGGCCGCCAGTGTGAGTGAGATGTGGGAGGTGGGTACAAGATGGCCGCCAGTGAGTGGAAGATGTGGGAGGTGGGTACAAGATGGCCGCCAGTGTGAGTGAGATGTGGGAGGTGGGTACAAGATGGCCGCGAGTGTGATTTGGTGGGAGGTGGGTACAAGATGGCCGCGAGTAGTAAAATGTATAAAAGGAGTTGATTTTTAGGGAAAGGGTGTATTCAATCTGACTTACCTGACCTGACTTGATCAGCCAGCCAGCCCGCCAGCCTGCCTGCCTAGCCGCTTGTATGAGACGAAAAGCATGAGACGTGGAGAAGATTTTCCCTTTGATCCAGCAGTACCTCCGGTTGAAGTCTTGCCTGAAGATGAGCGTGTCAGGGACATTTATCAACGTCACTGGGCTACCATACGCCATTGTTTCCACCGTGACCGTCGTCTATTGGACTTGTATAATTTTCGGTTGGAGGACCTCACGTATCTTCCTATTTACGCCGAGAACATTTTTAAAGATCAGGTCACTGCCTTCAAATTGAATGTTACATTTGGGTATATCTTACGGCACAAAAAGACTGACCAGCTGCGGTATTTCTATCCGAGTAATAATTCGTATGTGTTTGACCAGCCATTCACCATCACGGATAACATTTCTCTGGAGCCACTCATCGACCAATTGACTACGTTGGATCCATTGGAATGGGCTCGGTTGCAACGCCCCAATACCCAATGGTTGGTGCAAATGGTGACTAACGTCACATTTTTCGTCACGAAAATGAGAGATCATCCTATCGGAGCTCCTGTACTACTTCCTCCGTGGTTGCTTCATCGACACGGCCTGTATGCATTAACAGTAGGGGTGAAGGGACCCTACAAAGACCGGAAATGTCTGTTTCGGTGTTTGGCCGTGCATGTGGACGAGTGTGACCCCCGGAGTTGTGACACAGTGGCCGATGGGTATTGTGAAGAATATTTAGAGCAGCAAGACATGGATAAGCGGCACTTCCGAGGTGTCCCCTTCAAGCATTTGGATGACGTGGAGTCCCTGTTTCATATTAATATCTTTGTCTATCGATTACGACGGGAGGATGACGATACATTTGTGGCTGAATTGGTTCGGCGATCCACAGAACGGTATGCTGCTACGATGAAAGTGAATGTGTTCGACCACAATGGCGTGAGTCATTTTTCGCTGATCTCCAATATGAGCCAGTACGCTCAGTCTTTCAGTTGTGCCCAATGCCATCGGGTGTTTAAACACTCTCACGACTTACATCGCCACGAGAAAATCTGTGACAACAGTGTCAAGCGAGTATATCCGGGTGGAGTGTATCATAATACGCCTACTATTTTCCAGGAACTGGCCGATGAGGGACTCATCATACCGGAAGAGGAAGACCGTTATTTTCCCTACCGGGCGTGTTATGATTTCGAGGCCCTGTTGGAGCCCATGGACCTGTTTTCAGCGAAAACGCAGTGGACGCAGCGCCATATTCCTCTGAGTGTCAGTATTTCCAGCAACGTACCTGGCTATGACGCTGCTCCGGTGTGTTTCGTGTCCACGGGGAACTCCCATGAGTTGATTACCCGCATGATGGAGTATTTAGAGCAAGTCAGTGCGGCTAGTACGGCATTGTTGGTGGTGAAGTTTCAGCACGTCCTGGACCAACTGGACGACCGCATTCCTGTACCGGGTGTAGCGTTCAGCGATGATGAAGAGTCCGAGTCCGAGTGCGAGTCCGAGTCCCTGCAGTCGCAGCCCCTGCAGTCGCAGGATGTTCCTCTACCTAAACCGTATGCGGAGAAATTGAAGTTACGGTTCCTACAATACCTAAGTCAGTTACCGGTGCTCGGCTTTAATTCGGGACGCTATGATTTGAACATGGTGAAGGAATTTCTCTACCCTTACTTGGCCCAGTCCGATACCCTCAAGTCGGTGATCAAGAAGATCAATAATCATATGGCCCTCACTACTACGTCACTGCATTTCCTGGACGTGCGCAACTACCTAGCTCCTAATTGTAGCTATGATCAGTGGGTCAAGGCCTATAACTGTGCACAAACCAAAGGGAGGTTCCCTTACACGTATATATCATCGCTCGACCGTTTGCAGGAAACACAGTTACCATCTCGGCACGCCTTCTTTGATGATTTGAAGCAAGTGGAATGTCCGGAAGACACGTACCGTGAACTACAGCAGGTATGGAACGATGAACATATGCAGACCTTGGAAGATTTCCTCATATGGTACAACAACCTAGATGTGGTTCCTTTCCTGGAGGCGGCCGAGAAAATGGTGCAACTTTTTCAACGCCAAATGCACGTGGACATCTTTAAAGAGTGCTTAAGTTTACCGGGGCTGGCCCTTCGCCATTTGTTTCAAGAGTGTTCCACTTACTTCTCGCTGGTACAACAGAAAGATGCGGACATGCATAATTGTCTAAAAGATAACATTGTGGGCGGGCCCAGTCTTATTTTTCACCGCTACCACGAGAAGGATGTCACTACTCTCCCCAGTGGAAAACCCGTTGCCAAAATCATTGGATTCGATGCCAATGCTCTGTACCTGTGGTCGTTGGCCCAACCTATGCCCAGTGGTCATTATACACGTTGGTTGGCGGAAGGACGTCATTTTACACCCCAACGGTTGCCTCACAAACATCTTGCCGACCAGTGGTTGGAGTGGGAAGCCTATCGACGGGGTATTTATATACGACACCAGACCAACGCCACTGAGAAGCGGATAGGCGATCGGCGTCTCCCCGTCGATGGGTTTGCCTTTGTACAAGGAACACCCACTGTTTTCCAGTTTTATGGCTGTTACTGGCACGGCCACGAATGTCATTTCAGCGCAGGTCGTTTTAATGAGCGACGCGGGAAAACACCATTAGAATTACGGGAGGAAGTAGTGGCCAACGGAGATTATGTGAAAGAGCGAGGATACCATTTGATTGAAATGTGGGAGTGTGAATTTCACACCATGTGCCAGGCCCGCCCCCATTTACAACGGTTCCTAAAAGAGCGTGAGTACCCGTTGAGTCGTCGGCGACTGCTGAGTCTGCCACAGATGTTGGACGCCATTCGTTCGGGGCAGCTCTACGGCTTTGTAGAATGCGACCTGCATGTTCCCGACACTCTCAAGCCCCTCTTCGCCCAGTGTCCGCCTATCTTCAAGAATACGCTGGTGGGTCGGGATGATATTGGGGAGACCATGCGCACCTACGCAGAGCAACACGAGTGTTTACCTCAACCACGCCGCATGTTGATTGGAAGTATGTGGGCGCACAAAATATTGCTGGGCACCCCCTTACTGCAGTGGTACATGAAGCACGGTTTGGAAATTACTCAAATCTATCAAGTGATACAGTACGTCCCCGAGGCTTGTTTTGCGGACAATGCTGAGCTCGTCACGGCGGCCCGTCGTCAAGGTGATGAATACCCGAGTCAGGCCATCATGGCTGAATGTTGGAAACTCACTGGCAATGGTTATTATGGAAAAACGGTAACCAACCAGGATAAGCACGTCAACGTGAACATTTGTACGACTGCCCAAGCCTGCAAAAAAGTGAATTCTCCTCTGTTTCGGTCCGTGCAGGTCATCGATGACGACACCTATGAAGTCACTTCAGCCAAGAAGACTATCCGGTACAATTTACCCCTGCAGATTGGATGTATGGTCTATCAGGTGGCCAAGCTGAGGATGTTGCAGTTTCTCTACGACTTCATGGGTGTCTATTTTAATCCCTCAGACTGGCAGTTGATGGAGATGGACACAGATTCGGCCTACATGGCCGTCTCCAACGCCGATTGGGAGTCCCTGGTGAAACCCGAGTTACGGGCCCAGTATGAAGCGGATCGGGACCTGTGGCTACCTCGACGCGACCACTACACCTACGACAAGCGGACGCCGGGTCTGTTTAAACTAGAGTGGAGTGGAGATGCCATGATCGCCCTGTCGTCCAAGACCTACTATTGTTACGGAGGAGATGGAAACAACAAGTTTAGTTGTAAAGGCGTCAACCGACGTGACCCTGCCATCGACAAAGCTCTCTACCTGGACGTATTGCAGAGCCAGGCCAGTGCCAGTGGGACCAACCGAGGATTCCGGGTGGTGGACCACCAGATGCGGACCTATATCCAGCAACGAGACGCCTTTACTTTCTTTTATCCGAAACGGAAAGTATTGGCCGACGGTGTGAGCACTACCTACTTGGACTTGTAAAATGTGGAACACTAATAACTGTGGAGTCACGAGTTATAAAACTGTAAAAGTCAGGATGGCCGAGTGGTCTAAGGCGCCGGTATTAAGTGCCGGTGGGGTGATACCCTGCGTAGGTTCAAATCCTACTCCTGACAAAACTTTTATGTACCTTAATCACTACTATTCTATGTGTGTACATACCCCTACTATTTGTACCCTGTATTCTATATTTGTATATATCCTTGCTTGTTGACTTAAATAAAAAAAAAAGAAAGTCAAAACCCATCATTGTGTTTTTTCATCATCAATTTTATTCAACGTCAGAACAATATAACGTCATAACAATAATAATAAAACAAGATGCGCGCGCAGTACATTAAGTTAACCAGAGAAATGGAGCATGCACATTAAAACGAGAGGCCGTCCAGTCATAGACGAGGACATCCCGGTCTTCGGTATCGATTATGACTATCAGTGCTAGGTAACCCATCAAGGTTAGAATGCAAGAGCACTATAGTAAAAATAGAGAGCCAATGAAATCAGCCTACAGACCAAGTACGTGTTTTTTGGTCTAGGTTTGGAGCAGGCATTTCATTGAGGTACGTGTATACGGTGAGTGAAGAGACTCGTCCAACACGTATAGATTATGACTATAAGTTCTATTAGCCAATCAGTGGCCTAGAATGGAGCCAAAGGTAACCCATCCATGTCCAGAAAAACATTACCCGGGTGTACAAGAACCCAGATGTGGGCGCGGACGTCAGCGAAAGCGCACCGTGAATACCCCAATTCGATTGGCTGATTGTTCGATCGCTGATTGGTTCTTTTTCTCGACCGCTGATTGGCTCTTTTTCTCGACCGCTGATTGGTCCACATGGAACTGCCCATCTTTCCAAGGTTCATCTAGAATCCCCCTTTTTTTGTGCTCAAGCTCTGACTATAGCGATACCGCAACATTGTCTCATTGGACATTGGACCGTCTGACCTGGAGGTGACCCTTTGACCTTTTGACCCGCGTCCGCGCGCGCGCGCGCACTGCCGGGGATGACGCGGGATGACGCGCGCGCGCGCTGCGGAGCGCTGGGGCGGGAAAACACCCCGGCGGTTGAACATTGCAACTCTTGTATGTTTGGAGGTAGTGTTTAGTGAAAACCCGGAAGTGACGTGACAACCCACGTCACCTGCGTATATACTCCTGTAAAATAGAGCCGATTTTATTTCTTTGGAAGGGACAAGGTGAATTGCGCTTTTTATACTACTAAACTGTGATGTAGATTACATCTTACATAGGCCTTAAGGCCGTGATATGCCTATGAAGTATTCTGGGGCATGGTCAATACTTTTCAATTTTCCCTTCGTCTACTACTCGCCGATTTTTTTGATTTTTTTATTATTTATTTATTTATTTATTTATTTATTTATTTCCTCGAGCGCTTTAAAATAAGACCTCACTCTACCCCATCGGGCCACTAGTGCTCCAACATGTCCACCCCGTATGGATTGATACATACCAATATCCCAGTATATGAGTGTATATGGGTCTATATGGATCTATATGGATCTATATACAAGCCTACGCGGTACTTTCAAATTTTTTTCCATCGTATTCTACATGATCAACCTCATAGCTCATAGTAAAAGCCATAAAAAAAAACCCGATCACCCCTATACCCATTCAGGCTAAATATAGCGGACATGATCTTCGAATTGGTCTAGTCCGAGTTGTCTCCCTTGCACCAAAGCGAATAGATGGCGCTGTGGTTTGAACGACTTTATTATCCGGGGAAATTTTGGTGTTCAGTAGCCATTTTGTTAGCGTTTTGTTAGCGTCCTGCATACGAAGGACGATTTCACTGATCATTGTGTTGTTTTCTGAGCTGGGGAACATTCTCTGTCGCAGTTTATAACGGAACTTTGTTCCTTTCGGTGTCCGCTGAGATGAATAATGTGATCTGCATCATGCATCGCCTGCATGTCACACGTAGACTGAAATCGAGAGAGTGTGCTGTGTTGAGTTCGAGCGGACGCGTCAATTTGTGTGATATCCGACAGGAAACGTGAAAATTGATATTCTTTCACAGATTTCGAAGTGTAGACAGTTCTGGTGAGCTGAACGCAGCCTTTATGTGCAGCGATTGAACGATGATGTAGGCCACCGAACAGGTTTTGTGGAATCAACATTCTGTAACACGCCTCCCTTGACTGGAGGGATTTTATCGGACATCTGCAGTACGGAACGCTATTTTGTTGCATACATTCGCTTATCGTGGCAGTCCGTATAATTTGTCAATTTTTGTGTTTGGTTTCGTGAGAGAGGACGACATTCGTTTTCATCAGTGCAAAACTCCCGCTCCCCGACCCGCACCACAACAGTGAAAGCTGGTGGATGAAATTCTACTCCACGGGAACGGTTGGTGATACCCATATTTTTTTAGCATACGAATGCATCGTGATGAAGGCTTCATGGTGTGTTATACCCACCTAGGAAAAAAACAGCCCCAGATCATCTGGACTAAACTCTTTTATCAGGTAAGCTAGACTTTAATACTATACTTGCGTTGAAACCCATGCAGACAACCTATTCAAATTTCAATGCATTGGCAACATAGCGTCGCACGAAATATACGCGCCCCTGTTGACCAGGATTTTTTATACTCCCACAACAACAGACAATTTGAAGACAATTTTCTAGCGGGGTGTTTTCTTGAACATAATTGCTGTAATATACTCTTCTTTTTGTGGACGCTAAATATAGGGGAGAAAATGGCAACATTGTGACCAAGCCATAACAGTTGACAGCTGTAAAAATAGATACCGTGGCATAAATTAGAGAGAGCATTTCAGTACACCTCAAAAAAAAAATGAAACCTGGACGGGTATCCTTCATCTCGAGGGGACGCAAGTTCGATTCTTGCTTTCATTATGTGAGTATGTGTTGGACATGTGATCTTTAAATTTTATTATCATCAATACACCTAAACGGTATAGTTCAACCCCACCCCAGCCCAACCGATGCCCCTTCATGAATGTTTCACATTGATACCTCACTCGACCCCACTGGACCAGTAGTCAATCCCCTAGCTCCAAAAAGGCTATTTCCATACCCTTGGGTCACCGCGCATGCGCAGAATGACCCTAATTCAACCCCACACCCAGTCCATTAGATGCCCCTTCACGTAAGCTTCAATTTGATACCTCACTCGACCCCACTGGACCACTAGGGGCTCTCCTAGCTCCAAAAAGGCTATTTTCATACCCTTTTGGCCGCCGCGCATGCGCAGAATCACCCTAATTCAACCCCACACCCAGTCCATCAGATGCCCCTTCACGTAAGCTTCAATTTGATACCTCACTCGCCCCCACTGGACCAGTAGTCAAGCCCCTAGCTCCAAAAAGGCTATTTTCATACCCTTCGGCCGCCGCGCATGCGCAGAATGCCGATAGTTCAACCCCACACCCAGCCCATTACATGCCCCCTCACCTAACCTTCAATTTGATACCTCACTCCACCCCATTGGTCCATTAGGGCTCTCCTAGCTCCAAAAAGGCTATTTTCACACCCTTCGGCCGTCGCGCATGCGCAGAATCACCCTAATTCAACCCCACACCCAGCCCATTAGATGCTCCTTCACCTGACCTTCAATTTGATACCTCACTCGACCCCATTGGTCCATTTAAAAAAAAAAAAAATTTTGGCTATCCCCTAGCTCCAAAAAGGCTATTTTCACACCCTTCGGCCACCGCGCATGCGCAGAAGGCCGATAGTTCAATCCCACACCCAGCCCATTACATGCCCCTTCACCTAAGCTTCAATTTGATACCTCACTCGACCTCATCGGTTCATTTTTAAAGAAAAAATTGGGGCTATTCCATCCACCTTGCTTACTCCCTTGTCCCCCCTCTCCCCCCATTTCCCCTTTTTTCAAACCCTTTTTTAATTGTTAAAAAAACATAGAAAATGAAAAAGATTTTTTTTGGCTCCATGAATCTTTTTTTCCTTTTTTATTAAATGTTAAAAAAAATTTTTTTTGGCTATTCCATTTCCCTCCCCCCCTCCCCTTGTCCCCACTTCAATAATTTCAAAAAATGTACCAAAAATTTAAAAAAAAAAAATTTCTTTGGGAAAAGGATGATGGAAGTTGGTGTTAATTTTTGTGCTTTGTTGATAGAAGTTTCTACTTCCGGAAAGATCAGTAGTCAATCCCCTAGCTCCAACACGGCTATTTTCATACCCTTTGGCCGCCGCGCATGCGCAGAATCACCCTAATTCAACCCCACACCCAGTCCATCAGATGCCCCTTCATGAATGCTTCACATTGATACCTCACTCGACCCCACTGGACCAGTAGTCAATCTCCTAGCTCCAAAAAGGCTATTTTCATACCCTTCGGCCACCGCGCATGCGCACAATGCCGATAGTTCAATCCCACACCCAGCCCATTAGATGCCCCCTCACCTAAGCTTCACTTTGATACCTCACTCGACCCCATCGGACCAGTAGTCAACCCCCTAGCTCCAAAAAGGCTATTTTCATACCCTTCGGCCACCGCGCATGCGCACAATGCCGATATTTCAATCCCACACCCAGACCATTAGATGCCCCCTCACCTAAGCTTCACTTTGATACCTCACTCGACCCCATCGGACCATTTTATCTAGGGACTACTTTTTCTCCGCGGACGCTTTTTCCCGAGACCGAATCACCGCCAGACATGACTGCATCACCGCGGATGAATACATTCTTGCACTCACTCACACCATCCATACCTCCCACCACACGACACAAAAACTGGCCGCCATCTTGTACCCACCTCCCACCACACGACACAAAAACTGGCCGCCATCTTGTACCCACCTCCCACCACACGATTACACGACACAAAAACTGGCCGCCATCTTGTACCCACCTCCCACCACACGACACAAAAACTCACCGCCATCTTGTACCCACCTCCCACCACACACGACACAAAAACTGGCCGCCATCTTGTACCCACCTCCCACCACACACGACACAAAAACTGGCCGCCATCTTGTACCCACCTCCCACCACACACACACACGCATGCGCACACCACCAATTGTGACGTCACAAAAGGTTCTGCGCATGCGCAGTGAGGCGCTATTACGCGAATTTACGCGCTACATACTACTACCGGAGAAGGGGAGGAGGGGGTAATCAACAGTTGATATGTAGATAAATCCTTGTGACTTTGTAACTTATGAAAGTGGGATTTTCATACCGGTACCCACTCCCCCGCAGATCACAGATAAATTCAAAATGGCGCCATGTGGGGTTGCCAGAAAAGTTATGTTTTCGTAAGCTTTCTTCGAAATGTTTGCGTTTCTGGGATTCGAAGCGCACAAAAGCTGTTTTACTTCACATCAGATGATTATTTACCAATGTATCATGCATTTTATGCGAAGAAAAATGCACGAATAAAAACTGTTACTGTGACGTCATCTTGGATTATATTTTCTGGTAGAGCTTGACACAACGAAATTGCGTATTATATTATATTTAAGCGCCCAAGTATCAGGGATAACGAAAATATTGGGGATGGGGCGCAATTAGGAACCCTCCTCAGTGGAAAAGAATTTCGATGGATTTTTTCGAAACAACAGTGCAATTCACAATTTTCAAATGGAAATCCGGCATATTCACTGGCTTATTTAGAAAATTGAAAGAAATTCCGGCCAGTGGCAGTGTTTCCTCGAATGTTCATAAGATCAGAAGTTGTGGAAACCTATTACCATTTTCATTTTTTGTTAAGCCTGTAAATACATTCTTGTATATTTCTACAGTCGTTGTCCAAATATCTCCGGCTTGTATAGGCTTCATCAAACAGTCGTCTGACGTTAAATATTCAAAAACCTCTAACGTATTTTCTTTTGCCGTAGTGTACATAAATCTATGGCAATTCGACCCAATTTGCCTGGGCAAGAGCGATCACCAATGGCGTGCCCAAGAATTAGGGATGAGTTTCCTTTCCCGTTCCCTCTTGCGTATGTGTTTCAGAATACATGTAACTATACATGCAATTAAGTGGAACTTTAGAAATGCATGGCTTCATGACGACGATGCCGGCCACTATTGGTAGTTCACCGTCAGTTAATTCAGTAGCATTCCTTCTTAACTCAACCCGGCAGAGATTCGAAGAGAATGCTGAAATAATTCCTTGTTTACTGTGGTAAAACAACTAAAATAGATCGCGATGCTATAGGACGAATCTTCACGTTACGTCTTTGATAGTTGTGTTGTGACTGTAATAGTATGGCTTCCTTCGACTCACGCTGGTAAGTCATCCGTGAATTGGATAAAGGTAGATGCCAGTGACTCAGTTTGTCATAATGCTTCACTATTCTTATAAAGTGTTATTTTTCATTGGCATAATTTGTAAATTCTGTTCTGATAATGTGACCCCAGTCACGTATAAATCTACCTCATGGATTTTTTTAATATTATTAAATCTATCAAGCTGATTAAATGAACTTGGATATCGCCATACGATATAATATATAGTGCATATGATATCGATGAAATAGGTTCAGAATAATTCTGTGACATGAATTAGATAATTTGTATACAAAATTTGTCTCTGTAAACATTGTTTTACGTTTATGCTGAAATAATTTAGACCATTGATTTATACAATTTTAGATATGTTGAATTAAAAATCGTGATATCCAATTACTGAATCATGTATATGTACTTAATTTCGAGCAGTAATGTCTCAATGTAAAGATATGTTTTAGTCTGTTTATATATTCCGCAAATAGCCTGAGTGCTGCTGTTTTGTGTAGTTATTGTAGTGTAGTTGTTGTTCATAGAAAGATTATTTTAGTTTAATTCATGATGACGTTGGCTGACCTATGACCAGATAAACTTCATTATGATTTGAGTCTTGTTTTACTTACTCTGTTTTGAACATTTATATATAGGTACACGTGCGAATAAACGCATATTCACAAATTTTGTGCCTAAAATTATTAAAACGCAGTTGCGTAATAAAATCCTGGTATCCTGGTAAAATCGGCGAATTCAAGATTGATATATCACACAATTATAACAACGCTGAGGTTATCTGGTTGCAAAATGCCCCAATGCCATATATATCTTAGTATAACAAAACACGAATGAATGAGTCGCTTAACTTTCTGGTGTTATTCCTCTCCAGATTCTGAGCATAAGAAGATTGTTTTCCTTTCTGACGTTATACTTCGCTAATATCGGGGGGCTGCGAATACTTTTTATAGCTTTGTCGTTATGGCTCGCCATTTTTGGCGCCTACGAAGACTGTTTAATACCTCGTCATATTGGGGACATTCAAGGAGAGCGTTCAGTATTATTTTCTGGCGTTACAACTCACCATTTTGAGAGCATATGACGACAATTCATTTTCTGGCGTTATACCACACCATATTGGGGGCATACTAAAACTGTGTTTCTTTTTGGTGCAACACCTTGCCGTATTTGGGGAATAAGAAATCTGTTTGTATATCCGCACAGTATAGAACATTTTATGAAACATTCACCGTGAGAGGAATAACGGCGATTTTCTGTTCGAGATTTATTTGGGATATTCCACAATGTGGAATAATGTTATTCCACATACTAGTAGTGACAAAGGGTGATGTGCTATATTTTGTGTTGTGCTATATAAGAACCCCTGTAACGAGAGATGGCGATCGAAAATCTCGCAAGTATATGAAATATCTTACAGAAATAGGTTAATTGGGAAATTAATTGACATAGAAATAACTATGTAAGTATGTCATATAGCCTACTCGTCAGGTTAAATACCGCCGCCCGTACTTTACAAAATAAGAAAAAAAGTAAATTAAGTTTAAGTTCAATGTCCGTTGTATACTGGACAGCAATAAGACAAAAGCTGGACCCACAATCTAAATAACTTTCTTTTTTACATCTTTATCACAATTGCATTATGCTGAGACGAATCCTGAGGCACAAGTTTAGACCTTGCGCTCCGGCGAACTTGATTGACATATCTATGTTATCTTTCAAACATAGCTTCGAGCGATTAGGAAGGTTTATCAATTTAAATGACTGGGCGGACGACTTTCTCAGACTCTTCATTAGAGCTGATTAACGGAAGTTTATCATCACCGCTCTCGCGCCCTAACAAGCCACTTCTCCCTTTTCTTTTTATTCGTTATTATCCCCCCCGCCCCTCCCGACCGGACCCCGTTCGTGGGATTTGGAATCACTGTGTCTTTGCGTCACTTTTTCCCATTAACATGATAATTTCGAAACTAGTGATTCAGTTCACACCTTTTATAACAGATTCCCATATATTCATTCATATAGATTATCTGAATATGTAGTTATGGAATACCTCTCAGCCTATTGATTTTGTGAGCACTAGGTCAATATTAATGCCACTTGAGCTAGATAATCCGCAAAAAAGAAAAAAATCTAGTTCCAGTTAATTCCTCGTTCCCAAACGTTAGGGGCAAAAAAAGTGTTGTTAGTATCATATCTCCAAATTAGGATGTGTATTATGATCAAATTTTGAGCACACCTCAAACTCATTGTAAGTTATTGATTTTGATTAATTATATCAATTTGGGTGAGGTCAGTAGGTCAACGACAAGGTCACGAGGTCACAAGGTCCAGTTCATGGTTACCAATGCTTTATGTGACTGCCGCCACACATCTGCTCCAAATTTTAGTGAAGATTTTGTGGGTGTATATTAAAGCCCATCGAGTCTTGTTAGCGTTTTCCCCCAATGCAAACTCTTTTCCACAAATTGAAATGTCTATGTTAAACACTGTTTTGATGTATTGCAAGCTGTCACCATATCAAAGGTAGTTAGAGAGTTGTCTTTCCTCGGGGATCTGTTGGATTAGAGTTGTCTCTCCTATTTCGATAGAAGATCAAACATCTTCAGTTGAACTGTTGCCTCTCATGTCTCTATATCGTATCACGTTAGGCACACCGGTTCTCATCCGAAGTTAAGCAACCTTGAACTTGGTAAATACTCGGATGTGACCGGGTGCTGTACTGGCTGTGCTGATCGGTGTCCAGGATAATAGGAACTGTTTACACTCCCGTGTTCTGGTACGCAACGTCGTGATATGACTGAAAAAATGTTGAAGACGACGTTAAATGCTACTCACTCACTCACTCACTCTATTGAAGCCGTTGTTTAATGATGAATCATTCCTTCTTTATCTGGGGGCGGGTTCCTCTTCATCATGTCCTGAGCCGCTCTGCTCATCACCGGGAAGAAACATTATAACATTTAAGTAAAGTTAACCGCGTTGCTTTGAATTACACTGACAATGCATCGTGCCTGAATCCAAAATGGCTGTATACTGTATGGTGATTTATACCCGCATGTAAATCAAATAACCACATCTTTTATTTCCACTATAGAGAGCTGTCAAATAAGTACTTCTAGTGTTTCCTTGTTTTGTCTCATCTGACTTCTTAGCAAATCCAATAGGGGATATGTGAGCTCACGGCTCTTGTTTCTTACGGACACCACGTCGAACATATGAATAAATAATATAGGGCAAACTGTTTAATGCTGTCCTCCATATCTGTCCACATTATAAAACTTCCGGCGTCTTCACTTAAAAATATTGGCAATTTCACAGGACAGGACCTTGGTGATAAATCACTTCGCCAACTCTGATAACTTAATCTATTACTCATTAATATGTGTTTCATGAAAGAATAATTGATTTTTCTATTTAATTTAACATATGCTTTCGTAAACACATACAAAATATCGTACTTAACTCTATCTTGCCTGGGCGATTTGGGGTGTACCACAGCCAGGTGACGGGAAGAAAGTGGCTCCCCCTATATAGTTTTGTTATACCTAAGTTAGAATGCTGACACGTGCTCCCAGGCGAGGTAGGGTTAAAAGTGTCTCATTTAGATAAAAGCAGCCAACGATTCACGATAAATTTGAAAACCTGTATTAATTATAGGAGAGACCGGGGCTAGTTGGGAAATGGGGTAGCTTAAAACATTGCGATTTTCTCGCCGCTCATTTGTCTGACGTAATCAATGATGGAATTGCACATCAATGTTTCCCTTGTCCTCATCAATGTTGGAACTTGGGTGTCCCATAGAGCCATATGCCTTCGTTTTGGGGCGTTTTCTTCTTTCGGACAAATTTCTCTACAGACTTTGTTTGAAAGATTATTTTGAATTTGTATTTGAGT
Organism: Hanleya hanleyi; assembly: GCA_036873755.1. Taxonomy (NCBI): domain Eukaryota; kingdom Metazoa; phylum Mollusca; class Polyplacophora; order Lepidopleurida; family Hanleyidae; genus Hanleya; species Hanleya hanleyi. Next base: position 87,980 of record JAVTVY010031645.1, on the reverse strand, counting down.
AATAATTATCTGAGGCATTTATTTATGCAAGAATTTTTTTGGATGTTGGATCATTCCAGCTTCGTTAAATTTTATGCATAACGAATGAGACAACGGGATTAAATGATGAGCTAGTTGGAACTCTGAAGTCAGGGCATGGTGGAAACAGAATTAGCATTATAATTATAGGTATGAAGGAAATCCTGAAAATTAAGTTAGCAAATTATTTTGTTCAGCTTTCTTCCTTCAACATGCACAGCTGTAATAATAGCACGGCTGACATACAAAGGCTGTCTTAGAAACCTGCGTATTCTAGTCAGAATATGAGGTGCTGAGAGACTTTCCTGTGGAGTCATAAGGCTGCTTTTCAGTCGCGAGATATCGTCAGTCCTTCCCACCCCTTATATATCTCAACAATGTAAGTTTTTATTGTGGGAAGAGCATTTGTTTTTTATATTTCTGAATCATTCCCATATGGGGAGAGTTGGAGCAAAAAAAAATCGAATTTGACTGCTTAGAATGGTTCAGTAAATATTACATGACACAGACAGAAATGACAAAAGACAAAATTGATTGAATAGCGAAATAGGGCGATGTTTGAGCTCTTAAACTGTATCACAAAACCCAGTGCCACTTTACACCAAACATCCGTGCGCGATATGCAAGTGGTACCATCTCTTACCAACGAGATCCGGGTATGCGAGATTGGATTTCTGGTCCCAGGCCGTGCTAGTGGGTTTTCATGTGGGTATTCCGGCTTACCTACCACAACGAAAAAAACAGATGTAGGTTTGTGACATAAGTAGCTGTGTATGAATGTGCTCGGCCCAGTCGAAGATCAGCTTATAAACTGGTTACAGAGCTCAGTATTATTATTAACGTTTATCTATGTCCCCAAATGATGATTGTCCGTTCTTTACATTAAGAGCAGCATCATTGGGCGGTGCTCTCCCTGTTTTACTTGCAAAGATACAGACGCAAGAGACACAAATCTCTGGATACAGCTTATATGAAGTCAGGCAATGTTCAGGCTAAAATGCAAACATATCATGCTTTGTTCGCCGAAGAATATATATTGCTCACTAGTTTTCAAACAATTTAAATAATATGACAAAAAACGAAATTGCCTGTTTTATAAAACATACTGACGGGGTTCAAGTCGTTCGACGAGAATTACCGTGTGCGTAGTCTAGACAAAATATAAAGTTCTCTATTTGCTATTTTGCTTTGATTTTTGTCATCACATATTTGATGGACTTTCGCCCAAATTGTAACATGTTATAATTTAGCCAATGTCAATAGAAACCCGATACCTCTGTCATGTGAGGATGTAGAGGGAGTGTAAAATCGTGACTATGGTGCAACAAATGCCCACTGGTTTGGCCAGGGTTTGAAAAAAAGAAATAGTCTAGACACGCAAGGGCGTAGACAAGGGGGGGCTTGGGGGGGCTTGAGCCCCCCCAAATTTTGACGGCCGGCAAAAAACCCCCCAAAAAACCCCAACCAAATAAACGAAAAAAGGAAAGAAAGAAAGAAAGAAAAAGAAAGCTAACATAGCATATAAGATCTTATTCAATTAATACCGGAGAAGTAAACTTATCACCGCCAGTGCATTAGGCCTAAAATAAGATTGTAATTGGTCAGTGACCAAAGCCATAGATTGACGATTTCGGGCTCCAATCGTCTCCGAGAATGGAATAGTGTGCTCCAAATCCAATCAAATACCGCCTATTTGAACGAAAAACATCAAAACTTCCGGTGAGCAGAATTTTTCGTATCTTTTTCACTATAAACTTGTTTCGTTTTTCAGTTGAGATCCCAGTCATTTGTTCAGTATTTTTTTAATCACAAACAAGAGATATACAAACTCTCAATTACTTTTCATATAGAAACCCTAGAAATAAACCTACTGTCTTTCCCAGATAATAAATCCCAGACGTTTTCGGCGATATTTCGAAGACAATTTATCGTACAACATTGAAACTTCACACAGTCTATAAACTAAAAAACATTAATTTTATTCTTGTCTCTCGTTGAAATTTGTTGAGAACTGACGAAAATCACCGATACCATGTTATTTTGGGGTCACGATGACTTCGATCTGCCATTGTTATAACATGCAAGCTTGACGTCATGACATCAAAAATATAACTCACAAATCTAATTTTTGTTTTCGCGATTTATTAAGAACTACTGGAAGGATTTTCTTGATATTTTGGAATAAATTTAGCATTTTTTATCTACTGTGTGAAGTTTCAATGTTGTCTGATAAATTGTCCGGGACAGACAGTAGACCCGAAGTTATGGTTTAATAACTGGTGTAAATATGGTAAGTTACTATTCCAAGAGAGGACCACTAAGTCTGACAACTGCAGGTCGAAAATAGCCCAGTTATCATCGATTATAAATATTGCCTATGTTAAAAAGATAGCAAAGCAACCCGATTAACCCTACCTGGCCTGTTGTGGGGGTGGGTGGTGGGGGGGGGGGGGCGGGGGAGGTAGGGCGGAAAGTGCCCCCCAAGTGAACTTTTCTCTGCTGCTCCGAAACGACAAAACCGAGGAAGCTGAAACTTGGTGACTTTAAAGCTTAGCTTATTGTGGTCATTTCGAGCTTATTTGCATATACCCCCGGGTAGAGGATCATGGGTAAATTCAAAGGCTGCGATACACCCCAAATCGCCTAGGCCAGATTGGGTTAATGAACCAGAGCTCATGTGCTCAGCCAGAGCTCATGTGCTCAGCCACGCATCAATGCAGCCATCCGCTGCTATCGTGGCAGGATAGTATTGTCCAAGGATTAACTTGAATCATAATGCAAACCTGAGACTGAATGATCATTTCAGCTTGTATATCATTGCAGTGATCGTCATTGTTATGAGACATTTTGGCATAAATCAAGGTTCAGTTGTTACAATGTTATACTACTCAGATGCTCCCAGAGAGTGCCAATTTACCATCAAGTTTTTAAAAAAAACCTTAAGCTGCGAGGGGGGATACCCCCCTCTCACACTCTCCCCCTCTCAAGCCCCCCCAAACCTGACAACTTGTCTACGCCCTTGACACGAGAGGCATGTCAGTAGCGAATGTGTGCTCTGTATGATGGCCGAGAAGGGACATCGCTGTATTGTGTTATGAATCGGGACCGACACACGAAGGCAGGATACGAGTCGCGAAGTCACGATGCGAAGCGCGAAGTCACGATGCGAAGTCGCGAGGCCAGGATGCGAAATCAAAACAGCGATGCGCGAAGCGCGAAGTCACGATGCGAAGTCACGATGCGAAGTCACGATGCGAAGTCGCGAGGTCAGGATGCGAAATCAAACAGCGATGCGCGAAGCGCGAAGTCACGATGCGAAGCGCGAAGTCACGATGCGGAGTCGCGAGGCCAGGATGAGACACGAGAGGCATGTCAGTAGCGAATGTGTGCTCTGTATGATGGCCGAGAAGGGACATCGCTGTATTGTGTTATGAATCGGGACCGACACACGAAGGCAGGATACGAGTCGCGAAGTCACGATGCGAAGCGCGAAGTCACGATGCGAAGTCACGATGCGAAGCGCGAAGTCACGATGCGAAATCAAAACAGCGAGGCGCGAAGCGCGAAGTCACGATGCGAAATCAAAACAGCGAGGCGCGAAGCGCGAAGTCACGATGCGAAATCAAAACAGCGAGGCGCGAAGTGCGAAGTCAGGATGCGAAATCAAAACAGCGAGGCGCGAAGCGCGAAGTCAGGATGCGAAATCAAAACAGCGAGGCGCGAAGCGCGAAGTCAGGATGCGAAATCAAAACAGCGAGGCGCGAAGCGCGAAGTCAGGATGCGAAATCAAAACAGCGAGGCGCGAAGCGCGAAGTCAGGATGCGAAATCAAAACAGCGAGGCGCGAAGTCAGGATGCGAAATCAAAACATCAGCATTGTGCATGATCCTATCAAAACGAGGCCGGTTTGTAGCCCTGATTCCTAATATACATTGTAGGGGCAATTGAAGATTATTGCTGGTTGTGGTTATCACAGCAACGGAGGAAGTAAAATTATTCTGATGTGTATCTTTTCTTTGCATTACTGATGTTTTATAGAAATTCACAAATGGTATTTGAATATATTTTCAGTTCTGGTGTTTCGGGAATGATTAAAACTAACCCGAATAATTGATAATTTATACTGAAGCGCTCAAAGCTTGCTTAAGACTCTATGTCAGCCTGGTGACTGTTCAGGTTGACATTTTTATTCCAATCTTGCCAAATGTCCAGTTAGCCTGGTGTGTGAATGGGCCATACCATCTAGGAATAATTGAGAATTATTGCTTACCAGATAAATTGGTCTTTGTATATAGTGTATATAGTGTAATTTTCCATGCTTGGCAAACACAGGCTCTTGTTTTAAAATATGGCCACGTATGAGTATTATAGTAAGCTATATGATAATTTAGTGATTCTAAACAAAAATAGAAATTTTAAAATTGGAAAAAATAAAAATTTTAAAATTAAAAAAGCAAATCAAATTAAAAATAAAAAAATATATATCTCTGACACAACAGTGCTACTTAGCCCTGTGTCCTAAACGATCCGGGCCAATTCTAAGATGGGGGTTTGTACAAATTTAGGATTGATGATATAACATGTGAAATCAAGGTTCAATATTTCCATACATCCTTATTATGTGCTAATAAATATATACACACGGAAACAGATAGACTATTAACAAGCAGTAAGATAATTAGCGGTTAATTTGGGGCTATTGTCTAAAACTCGTATGTTCGTCACTCCATGCCAAACGTCTACGTACAGGGCAATATCATAATTCGCGAAGATTAGGCAGGTTAAAAAAGTTTCCTGTTTAGCATCACCGCCCGTCCCGAAATATTCGGCCGCCCCGTATTTTTTATTTCTATTCTTTGTTTCCTCCTCATCTTTGGAATCGACGCTCCGAGACCGAAGTCAAGCGACTCAGAAGTAGATATCTCAATAAATGTACACTAAAATTTATTGAAACTAGACCCAGATACAAGCCAAACGATTTTTCTGTTCAATAAACTAGTTACATCATTCATCCGACGATGCATATAGTTTGGAGTCCGAAGTCGAGATTCGTCAAGGCCGAGGCCGCCAAACATTGTAAATTTATTGTTTCTCTGTTTACATCAACCCTTTGAAATATAAGCATAAATAAAGAGATATTCTTGTATATTCTGTATGGTACAAATCGGCCGTGTTCTAATTCATTTCCAGAATTCCCCGTCAGTATCCACCACAGAAACAGCCAAACCAATTAGTTCGATAAAACAGGCTTTGGGTGTGCATTTAAAACTTGCACAGTTATAAACCAGAATTGAAAATACACAAATTGATATATATTTGTTCAGTTATTATTCGAAATTCAAAATCATCTATCACTGAGTGATAATACCGCATGCCCCTACAATGTATATTAGGAATCAGGGCTACAAACCGGCCTCGTTTTGATAGGATCATGCGTAATGCTGATGTTTTGATTTCGCATCGTGACTTCGCGCTTCGCGCCTCGCTGTTTTGATTTCGCATCGTGACTTCGCGCTTCGCGCCTCGCTGTTTTGATTTCGCATCGTGACTTCGCGCTTCGCGCCTCGCTGTTTTGATTTCGCATCCTGGCTTCGCGCCTCGCTGTTTTGATTTCGCATCATGACTTCGCGCCTCGCTGTTTTGATTTCGCATCGTGACTTCGCGCTTCGCTGTTTTGATTTCGCATCCTGGCCTCGCGACTTCGCATCGTGACTTCGCAGCGCGACTTCGCGCTTCGCGCATTGCTGTTTTGATTTCGCATCCTGGCCTCGCGACTTCGCGCTTCGCATCGTGACTTCGCATCGTGACTTCGCGCTTCGCGCATCGCTGTTTTGATTTCGCATCCTAGCCTCGCGACTTCGCATCGTGACTTCGCGCTTCGCATCGTGACTTCGCGACTTCGCATCCTGCCTTCGTGTGTCGGTCCCGATTCATAACACAATACAGCGATGGCCATCATAGCTCTGGCTTATATATCGCGATCATACTGTCAACGTCGCCACTGGAAGGCAAACCCGAAACAAACATAACTGACATCAGTTAACTTGGTATGCTATAGGCTAGGAGATAGGAGCTGTACCGCATCTGAGGTCATTGATATCCAATGCGGGAGTTGCACAATACAGGGTTCCGGCCTTCGCCGCTAGGATCGCCTTTGTCTTTATTTCCGTTTCATACCACTCCTATCGTCTGCTAGGCACAGCTGAGTGGGCTGGCTGATCGTTTCGCTTGGACGCGTAGCGGGCGATAACTCTCCGTAATAACCACCGTCCAGCCGCCTGGATCGCGGCGAACGACATTTACGGTTTATCGCGAAAAAGCAGCCGACATGGAAATTGATACGAAAATAGCAGCGACTGCGTGTTTGCTTTAAGGTATGTGGTTGATTTATATGATTTTAAGTTCAATACTTGATATAATCGATAGAAACCTGTCGTAGTTTATTCGATTGTGCCGCCATATACGTTAGCAATGGTGAAAGACAAATATACCGAATATAAAACAGGCCCGCGGGATGACTGAAATAGTATGAAAACTAAAAGACGTCTTTATTTCTATACGGACGTTTACGTGAATACAAAATAAATGAGTTATGTTCACAGCAGTCATATACTATTGTCATAATCATTCTTTGTGGGTGTCGTTATCTCGCAAAGTCTGAAGTGAAAACCAAAAGGGCTTAAGAGCCATTCCCTGATCTTAATCATTCTTTGTCGATGTCGTTATCACGCTAAGTCTGAAGTGAAAAACAAAAGGGCTTAAGAGCCATTCTCAGATAATAGCGATCCTGGCGGCTGGGCGGTGGTTATTACAGAGAGTTATCGCTACGCTACGCGTCCAAGCGAAACGATCAGTCAGCCCACTCAGCTGGGCCTAGCAGACGATAGAAGTGGTATGAAACGGAAATAAAGACAAAGGCGATCCTAGCGGCCAAGGCCGGAACCCTGTATTGTGCAACTCCCGCATTACGTGAGTGTTTATGTTTTCCCTGTAATAAGGAAGCTGAACTGACCTAAATCTTCAGTTCAAGCTTCACCATGTTGAAAACATAATAGAGGTTGCGGCTCCGTGTACGACACAGTCATGTAATTGTCCTACATATTTTGTGTCCGATTTCGTTATGAGAATTTACCTGGTAAATACGAAGAAAAAATGAATAGTTTGGACACTTTCGACCTGTAAAGGATAGGTCTAGTTACGCCCTCGTAAATGAAACGTTCTGTTCGGATAGTTAAATAAACACAAACTTTCATAGCTAGCTCAATTTATAGGAAGCTATAAATATTCATATAGCTGCCTCAACATATAGGAAGCTATAATATCGTCAGGTATCGTTACTCAGATTATTTTCCTCCCCCTGCACCCCTTCCAACGATGGTTAGTTAAAAGTAGCTATGAGTTATAGGTCTCTGGAGTATGGACGCGGATATTCCTTAATGGACGACGGCTGAACATCGAATGGCGGAGTAGATGCTTGCATTACACGCCTTTGTACCAAAACGATAAATGTATTAAGTCGTAAAAGTGGAACAAAATGTTCTGCATCAAATGTTCATCAAGCTGCAAGGAGCAAATTCTGTTTTGCTAACATCACTGCAGTTATTGGAACAAATTGAAGACTGAAGTTGTAGAATACATACACAAATATAATATCGAAAATGATGATCTGCCCAATTCGAGTAAAATGTAGTTATTGTCATTACATACATGTAGTCAGGATAGTTATGGATTTGGGCAAAGTGACTAAGAAATAAGGGAAACAGATAAAAAAAATTGTGATATTATCCTGAGGCCGAGGGCGGGATTCTGTAAACTATGTAAATGTAGAAAGAGGAAAGTTATTAACTTGGAAATTGTCAACCGTCTATGAGATTCGATAGCCACATTACTGAAGATTTATCAATCAAACTGAATGATTCAGTGTTCCATCAATCAATGTGTACCGATTATATTTTGGTTGGTGTTCTTTATGTATAATATTGGAAAATAATACTTGAAACAGAAACGTTTACATTCTCATTTTTTGACAAAAAATAAACCCATATATGCATACATTATATAGTGCATATGCTCACATTTGCTATTTCAGCCTTCATGTGACGGGTTTTACGCGAGTGAAAGCAGTCAACATGATCGGTCAATATCGAGGGTAGGTACTCCACCTGGTTCCTCTATTTGCTGTATTGAATGAGTTAAATACATCGCCATGAGGCGTGATGGTACCATACTACCATGCTGCTGCTATAATTCTTTTGCAAACAAAATCGCTGTAACCTGTCAACTACCCTATAAAACATATTCAATGGTGTACGCACAATAAGTACAAACGCTGTGAAGTGGAGATGTATCGAACCGCCTTCTTTGCTCTTTTCTAATTGTGTCTGTCAGCATAGGTACACATGAACCTCAATGGGTATTTTGTGCATTTCTTAGCAGTTGTGGGTAAGAGTTTGTTTAGGGCAAATAGAACAGTTATTTGATTTGTAGCGTTTCCGCCATGAGCTACATAATAAAATATAAATACCGTCAATTCTAGGAGAATATCTGAGGCTATAATGCGTCAGATATACCACACAAAAAAGTATCGGGAGAAATATTAATACAATTCCATAAGAAAATAACCGCTTTCTGGAAAAAGAGGTGGGAAAAAGTTTCTTTCGTTGACATCTAAATATGACAGGTATGTATTAGTATCTCTAAACAAGTTCAATGTTAATATTTTGATATCTAGCGCGCTTATACACGTTAGATGTTGTCAGGGGTCTAAAATCACAAAGGAAATTGAAATTGCAAAATGAAAATTTGTTTTCATGGGAATTAAAGAGGCCAATATTATTTATTTATCTCATTCGAATAGGAAATTATGGTCATAAAAGTTTTTCTTGCCGTTTGACTTTCTAAAACGTTTCTCGACACCAATTGATCAGGATTGGCTGCACATGTGTGTGGTTGACTGACCGATTCTGCCAGCAGTTCCCAATTGGCAGGGAGGCCATATGCACAATGTTAAGTACATGTAGTCATTGTGTGGTATACGGTAATTGCCTCATTGCGATAGTGTTCCCGGTCTGCTTGCGAACTTTGCTCTCCTCTCCACTGCAGTGAGGTTCTTGCGGACCAAAATGTGTTCTAACTGTTATATCATTCTGTTTGTGACTACCTCGAACCATAGTGACTAGATTCATGATTGCATCGGAATACAAGTGATTTTGGCTCAGCGAATTACTATAAACCGCACGAAATTAAAATGTCTTCTCTACTGCATTATCGGTGTCGCTATTAAAAGATGCGATAAAAGAAAATAGTGTTGGTGGATAATGTATGGATAGGTTGTGATTCATTATAACTGAGTTAGCCGGGTATGACGCTGCAGAATGGGACTCTAGTAGTTTAAATGATCTATGGCATATACCGTCGAACTGAAAGGACCTGGTACCATAAGATGGACAAACGGCCCCGGCGAGCAGTCCATTCATAGCATGTCACATGACTCCAGGGGAATTCGAGTTGACCGCCGAGAGCGAGGTTTGCAAGGCTAAGCATATTTCACTCGTGGTTTTACACCCTTTTCCCTGTTATTAAATTGATGCTGTCATATGATATGTAATAGTTACCACCTGAGACTGAGGGATTCGAGGTGCGCAATTGCACGGACGCGAGTGTTTATACAGCTTGAATCCCGAAGCTGAGGGTGATAACTGACTTACACAATGACTGTATTATTCAACACGAGAGATTCATTTTTCTACAATCACCCGATTCACAATGGACTTTGCATGTGTGAAGGTGTTCCAAATTGAAGAGCACGGCTGTGAAGATAATCAGAATAAATGTTGACGATATCATCTTGAACATAATATTGCAAAAAAGAGACAGTTTTGTTATGGTTGTACTATTATCATAATTTTATATAAATCAATACTGCTGACAGATGTATAATAGTTCTTTTTGCATTTATCATTTAATATTTGCAGTAAATGGTATTCCCTGTTAAATTTCGTAGCCAGAAGGGTACGATAAATTGAGACAGTTTTAATCTTAGTATTGTTGGGCTGTACTGTGAGCTTCGCGACCTCTGTGTACAATGCACTGCCGCAAGTGTTTTACACGTTGAAAACCCAGGTCAAGGTTAGTAACTATGTTGTTCAGCTGATGTGACGGTGTATACTTCGGTTTTCGTATTACATGAAGGACGACCTGGTGACTAAAACTTCCACAACCCCTTTGACTGGTCCGTAACTCTCACGTTACCGTTGCAAAGATTTGTAACAAAAACATATATATAATTCATATATACGTGTTACAATCTACATTACGTGGCACGCTTATGAAGCAAAACATGCAGACATACAAATTACACATCCCTATGTCCATATGCATGATCTCATACCAGGCCCATAATTAACGGAATGCCGGACAGAAATTCACGTTTACCGGTACACATTTCACTTGTACCGACACATATATATAAGGTAGTAAATTAATGCATTGCCAACCAACTTAGGACGGGAGACCACAAATTCAAAATCTGTCTGTCAATGCATTGCCATACACAGACGCGTCACATTTTGACTGCTTAGTCCGCAATCAATGTCCAGCAGGCGACAACCAAAGATTAGCCCTACATTTACGGCAGTCCCTGTTATAATGTATGTATAGCAGAATACGCCACAGGGCGAGAGTGATTTATTGAACATTGGAGGAGATCTTATTTATGGATGTACGAAGAAAAATATTGCTACTTCTCTAGCTGTTCAAGGGGAACTTCTAATGTATTGCTGTGTACTATTATTGTATACCCTACTTGGATGGTTTCGGATGGGTTGTATAAATGGATCTTCAGCCGGGAAATGTTCACTTTCAACACAGGAGCCGCTGGGGATGTCCTCTTGAACTCGAGAAGCATGGGGGACAACTATTGTTCTTCCCGTCTTCGCACAGGCGTCCTTTGAAACTATCCAGGGATGTATTGATTACAATTATGTAAGACGAGTGCGAGGTGGGGTGTTCTTGTAAAAGATCAACCCGGTTTTTCTGCCATCGGGTGGGGTGTTCTTGTGGAAGGAACACCTGAGTACATGCAAAGTAAATTGTCAACCGGGTGATTCAAGAAAAAAATCCGTCGTGTTGCACAATAGAGCCAGTGTGTAACTTCATTCCTTCCCTGTTACGTTAATGCCGTTAATTTCATCAATAAAAAGTTGAATACGGAAATGAAATGAATAGATTTTACTCGCCACTCGCTGAATTGAGTGTCCGCAAGTCTCATTTATGTAAGAGAACCAACGACAACTCTCGTAGTTTCGTTTTTGTTTTGGCGTGTGCAAAAACCTGTAAGTATACCCTCCTGCGCGGCAGGTGACGAGCCTCCTACATGTATATGGCGTTCGACTGACAACCACACACAATGTGGTGAATAAGGGTAATCAGCAATGTATAAATTTTCGAATGCATATGCTCTTAGTTCATCGTGCCCGTAGTAACTGTTGCACGACCAGTTTCATTTGACCGAAAGGTCGTTCTGGGTTTACGCTGATCACCAGCTGTACATGCGCCACGTCTTTACTGATGGTAGAACTGTTGTCGGTAAGGATTAAAATAGATGCGCTATGGCCGTAAACTGCAGCAATCGAGGGGTTTTGACGAGGGATGAAAAACGCCCCAGCGGTAAATTATTACACAACAAATGCCGATACGAAGGTTTTGAATCCAATTCTAACCAGGAGATATATTTGAATGTAGAAATAATCAACAAATGATTCTCTCTGAGCGCGGCTGGTATATTTTACCCCCGCCGCAAATACAAGCAGCAGTGTTGCTTGGCTTGCCATAAAAATATATCGTGCAAAACAACTCAGTGATGCTTTCAGTGCAGAGAAATAAAATGTTTTATTGATTTTTTATTGATTTTTTATACATATTTCTTGCCCAAGATTAACCACAGAAATATGAGAACTAATGAGCTGGAGGTGGTATTCCCCAGCGTGTATAGAAGTTGACCATGCTTGCCATGGATACAGTACCGGGACAGTGACATTTCCAACACGAGCAGGCTCGCGTTTGTTTGCATTTGTGGGCGAAGGGATAAGAAGAACGAAGTTATATTATATATTTTTTCTCATACAGACAAGCGGGCACTTTAGAGCTGGAAATGGAATGGTTCAGATATCGTGTGCCTGCGTTCATTCAGTGTATCACGGAAAGAATGTTACTGTGTTATTGCTGGGGGAGGTAAACGCACTCTCCCTCAACCGTGATGAGCTGTTTCACGAGGCAGTATTTTGTATTTTTGCAAAACCTGTTGCTATGTGAAAGTTTACCCTATTTACAACATGTATTTGCACACGACACGCACAACACAGAAGGTTAGAATATCGCCTACATCCCAAACGGTAGTAAATATTCTTCATCATGGACACATATGTACGAATTCAAAGCACAGAACTAGTTTCCTGAGATCACTTCTGATGCGACTAAATACTAAGTTGATCAAATCAGTCCAGATATTGTTGTGTACAATTCTCTAATCAAGCAAGCACCGGAAGAGAAAACTTCGCAACATTTGCTGAATATTATATCTTGAGATATAGACCATTTCCACTCATTCTTTCTACTAAAAAAATATCCTCATATATATTGTAATCATGGTGAAAAATCGAAAAATGCATAAATCTGTTGAAATATTTTGGACGAATACTTTGGGATTCGAACCAGCAGATCCTCAATCAAAACGATATCGTATTTGAAATTGAACCCCAAATGACCAAAAACAATATTCCATAAAGTTTCATTTTTTATATGAAGATAAACGATAACCAAAACGTGCTTTGTTGAACAACTAGAGATTCAAGAGAGGACTAGTATGTGTGAATATTTTTATGATTATAGTTTATCTTCATATATTCACAGATAGGCAAACCATGCTTTTTCAACCCAAAACTGTCAATTTCACACAAACCTACCACTTTGGAGAGCTCTTGTTGAAATACCATGGCACTCATGCTCCCAATATTACAAAGAGAGTTAAACAAAATGTCATATTTTATGCTAATCGAGACGAGCATTTCATATTTTAAGTTTCATTTTTCATCTACAATCGTACCTCACCTGGGGCGGTTTGTCCACCTCAACGTACAAGGTCCCTTTAAAAAGAACATTGACAAACAATAGCTATATCTAGGTAGCTGACACTCTAATAAGCCTTCGATTATAAATAATATCCATATAGCAATTTTTGGATTGATGACTCATTTATTAACGGTTGACATCTTTTCAAAACATATGCCATTGCGCAATCAAAATATTATATCTAAAGTGATGAACGGGGGGCGGGCGGGGGGGTAATCCATTACCATACCCCTCTACATCCCTTTGCTGTTTTTCTAATCTTGTGCATGGCATCGGAACCTATTACGTCATTTCCGTATAGCGCTGACCGGAAGTGACAGCTTCAATCAATACTATGTCTCAATGGTATTTGCCCAATTCACAGGGCACAGTACCAGGATTTGAAATATAATTGCGGCCATGATGAGTTCTTTGAGCCAAATAAGTCTGTATTTTGTTCAAAAATAATTTTTTATATGGTATTTGAACTGAACAGGATATGATGAAAAAATCACTGAACAGGAAATAAAATAAAATTTGCTCCATTGAGTAATTCTCAAAAGTTTCTAGACATGGACAATGAATCTTGAGGAAATTGCATCGTAATTCTCATATGCAAATGAGGTTGACGACGAAATAGGTTAAACCCAAATAATAAAATATTCCCCATCAGCTCTTCAGGCGCAAGGCTAACGAACATTATTGATATGGTTAGTTTCTTATGTACATGTAGCGAATAGATATGCCGTCAGTTTTTCTTCTATTGACGTTCAGATTGTAACTAACGGCTAACCATCTTAGCCACGTTGGGTGAAAAGCCCGTATTATATTTATGGCGAAGTTCTGGATAGTTGAGAAGTCCCATTTAGGTAATAATCAATGAAGACGTATAACTCGATGAACAAGACGCATATATCAGAATATTTTATACCTTCAACGTACACTTTAGGGAGAGATTGATTTCCGTATAACGCGTAGACTCGAGAAAATTTCATTCTGCCTTTTTTTAATAGAAGAATTCCGAATAGACTGAATAATTGTCTACAATGATACGAGTCATGCAAATAATTCTTAATAAACACGACATTAGAATACCGAATCACAATTATTATCGGAAACTCAGCTCAAGACGAGCAATTATGCAGGATGTATGAGTTGGAAAGTCGGGTGCTCGTCTCTTCGCTGTGCCTGTGAAGAGAGAGAGACATATATATGAGTAAGGCATAATATATATCCATGCGGAGACCAAACGTATACAGATATCGGTACCTGTGAATAATTCACGGGGGAGAAATGTGCCGTCACTCTCTGTGTCATCTGCTATTCAAATTTCAAATCCAGTCTTGAACTTCTTGATATCTCCCGCGGGTAAAGCGATTCGCATTAGCTGACATAGTTTTTAGACAGTCAGACAACTAATTAGTACAGGACTCCGGGCACACATCACCGGACCCAGTTGTACCAAACAAGCTTAACCCCGAAATTTCGCACATACAAGTTCAGATCCGGCAACCGGCAGCCAGCCGTTTTTCACAGGATTTCGACATTCATATATCGAACGACCGCATTCATAAGAAAATATTAGCGCCAATCTCTAAAAATGAATACAATATAAACACAAGCTAGTTTATTTTCTTACAACCGGGAAACGGTCAACTATTTTCAAATCTGCAAACCAGTCATCACGAGGCTCCCATCACCACATGGACGTCTTTGACCAGGTTCCCTTCTTCCAAGTAATTTTCCAGCGTATATTTTATTTCAGTATTTCATACTGTATGTACTAGGCCACAACTCACATCATGTTGAACCTAACTGGTCTGGCCTGTCCAGGACTGGGTAGGGGCCATTTCGGTCCACCCCACCCCTTTAAATATTTTACTTACTCTTTGCTCTAGGGGTCTTAAACTTGCAACAATATATAGTGTGGTGAAGCCCTGCCAGAATATGTAATAAACAATCCAGGAAAGTCGCTCTGATAACGTAACAGCGACGTCATATTCTAAACATGAACGCTAAATTTTCAAGCTATTTCCTAAAAAAAATATGCATATTCACTATTAGAAAATAGTTTCCGATATGAATAAAATAGTTGTTTACACTCTTTTATTCGCAAAAATTACAAATATATGGAAACATCACCTTTCAACCTCAACATGATCGACATTTTGAATTTTCTCATGGTCTTTTGCCCGAAGGCTCAAAATGGCCCCACTATGGTCAAGTAGTGGAATGCTAGCTCATAAAGCTTTGTCAGTTGGAAGATTAGCGTAGAAAGTTTGGCAGATGACGTGGCATAATGGTCCGGTCCCAAAGTCCAGTAGGTTTAATGTACAAGACAGAGTGTTTTAACATTCATAACTTACCAGAACTGTTGCTAACATCAAACCAATGGGACTTTACTCCAGCACAGAACCGGGTCAGCTTTGGTCCAAGTTCCTGTGTTGTCATATTTGTCGGTCGTACGTGGGCCCGTTTCAACTCTTGAATAGGGAGCTGTTTCCCCTGAAATGAGAGGAACGACGGATTAGTAACAGCGTTTTTGTCGACAGTATTCGGTTTCGGTAAGGCTGCATCTCTATGGAGATCCGATCCAAATCAACGTTTTCAACAAATTTATGGTAAATGAATGACATTTCTGGGATATCCATAGCAAAACTGACTAAACTGCATATAATCAATTGATGATTCTATTTCTCGTATGGTTTCATGTCGTGTTATCGAATCTAAGAAAAAAAGTCTCGTTTGCAAAACAGCTCATTTACCACGATGGATTAAAATCACTAAGTTTCACTTTGAAGGCTGAAGACCTAATGGCCAAACGAATAGACACGTCCGTGGTATAGCTCAGCTATTTTACCGTGTTATCTGTTTCTATTCTCTATGTAAAATATTACAAAAATGACAAGACAATACTGGATCTTTGTGAATAGAATTTGACTAAGGCTTCTGCGGTACTCCAATGGATTGGTCTAATCGAACTCAAACGACAAACTATAGATGTTCATGCAAATGATATGCGTTGGACGAGCGCAATGTGTGACAACTATATGCTCGTGCAAAGGCTTTAAGAAATCGAGTGTTGCTATTCTATATACCAAAGAGTAAAAACCCTTTTTTTCATAAATTCGCCTTAATTGATCGTACCACCTAAAGCGTTAAAACCCGAAGTGTATATGTCCTCTACAAACCAGAGACGAGCCAATCAGAACCTACCCAACAACTATGTGTATGGTGGCGTATTCTCTCGGTATAGTTACACCATTCCTCCTAATATGGCGGTAGGTGTGTTCAGGTACACAGAAAAGCCAATCATAACCCACTGATATGCCGCATTTTCGAAACTCAAACGGATTCGAGGTCAATGACGTTTCCTGTGTGTTTATAAAATCGTTTTAACAGAACTGGTGGGCTGATAAATGAAGGCTAATTCGAAATGTGGACGGAGAAGATAGAGAGAATTAAGGTTTAATGTCGCGTTCAGCAATATTTCAGCTATTTAGCGACGATCAAACAAGTAACGTACTCAAGCCAATAATTTAGTAATCCAACACATTAAAACATACACACATTAAAACTTATGCAACAAACCGATTTCTTTCAAATGACCCAAGATGCAATCCTCCCTCACCCGACTAAAAAGATCTTCCAAAGCAGTCGCTCGATAACAAGCATCTCTTGTGGTCTTAAAATCTATGCAGTCAATACGGATATGTTTTACCGTGAGATATTCGTGGCGTGGAATACACCTTGGGACTGGCTCTTGTTTTTAGTAAATATTCGTGCGTTAATCGTGTATGGCTGATTCTATACATCGCCTGATCATGGCTTGATCGAAACGTTTCTGGTGATTCAGATGAGTATAGCTTATAGTTTTTTTGAGCTCATGAAGCTTGTTATTATTCACAGAATCCCATAATGGCTGGAACAGCCGTCTCACATAAGCACAGATGGAAATCGCTATATGGAATCCCAACAGGATCAATCTCATCATCAAGAGCTGCCTTAGCCATCCTATTAGCCTCAGTATTACATTTGATGCCAACGTGACTAGGTGAAGTCGGCTTGTGAATGAAAATGCCAATTGGGGGAATGAAAATGTGAGCGTCACGAACTTCCATGACGTCGATCAGTTGTCTTTCTCAGAATTATATAATAGCTGGGCTTCTTGTATTATATGTATCAATTTAATTAGATAAAACTGTTTTTTTTTCAGAATATATCTCATTCACGCATTGAAATTGTGCATGTAAATAACATGCAGATGTCAAATACACCATGTTCATATTTGCTATCATGTCAATGACTATTCCATTCTTGTCAAACGCCCACGTTTATGATTCAGGACAGCAGGAGCTCATGGGGCGCCTCATGGGGCTGCTTCAATATACGAGCAGACACTGGCCAGATTTAATACGTACTATTCGACATGTACCTTTGTATATGAATTAGCTAATATAGACATAACTTTGATGAACAATCATGATAGCTTCAGGTTCGAGACCTTGTTGACCTTGATGTTGACATTTGGACGTAAATGTTTGTTTTTGTTTCTTCCAAGTTTGGGATATCAGCATACCCAAAGACTGGTCACAATATATATCATAGAAGTGAATATATCACATAGAGAAATGCGATAGACAGACAGCCATGTGAATGGACAGACGCCTCCAAAGCAATACGTTTCAACGTTGCCATAGTCCAGTCCATCATTGCATGATATTAAGCTGCAGTAACCTTGACATTCGCGTGACCCTTTGACCTCCAATAAAATCATACTTCTTCTTTACCATGAGTTTGGGTTACAGTACAGTCCAA
Source organism: Hanleya hanleyi (assembly GCA_036873755.1). Lineage (NCBI taxonomy): Eukaryota > Metazoa > Mollusca > Polyplacophora > Lepidopleurida > Hanleyidae > Hanleya > Hanleya hanleyi. Next base: position 70,038 of record JAVTVY010031645.1, on the reverse strand, counting down.
AACCATGCACTCTTAAGTAGTGTAGTAGTAATGCAGAGCATATACCCATCATATGCAACAAAACGGCGCCCTATGGCGCATTTTCAGCATTACTCATTCGATAAGAGAAATATTAAGTTACACAACATATATAAATTATTCATGGCAGCATTCAATTCGAAGGTATCGCCAAGATAAAATTCTAAATATGTGAAAAAAGTACAAGTACCATTCGATACAGTGAAAGTTGTATACGAATGTGGTATTGTGAGACCTGCGATGTCAGTAACGGAGAATTACGGTCGTTCTTTTTCGTCACTGCAATATGGTTACGAATTGACTGTTTCAACATTGCCGGTACGGTAGATGCAAAATATTATAACTAGCACATTCTTCTTTATCCAGGGAATGTCCCTTAACAAGGGCTGGGCACACTGCGAAAAATATTGTGTTGTTTTAACACAATTTTGTGTTAAAATGGCTTCAACACAAAATGTTTTGTGCTGAAATCAACATGGTTTTGTGTTAAACTTAATATATCAACACAAAATTGTGTTCAATACAAATTAATGTTGATTCTTACACAATTTGTGTTATTTTCAACACAATTCTGGTGCTAAAATGTCTTCAACACAATTTTTTTCGCAGTGCAGTCTTTTTGTTAAATAAGTATTCTTGTTTTATTTCCTTGTGTTATTTCCTCGTTTATTTCCTTACTAATTTCCTTGTTTATTGTCAGCAGATGATGCTAAGCTACGAAGGGACATATTGGCAGTTTTAGAGGTGGCTGATGTAAATATTATAGTGTAATACTCGATCGTCAGGACCGCAGTACACGACACCTATCCAAACCCACCCCAACGTGGTGCATCAGGAACCTGACCAATTAACTAATTAAGAGTATTTATTTATGGGCGGGACTTTATATTTCGAGATATGGCATGAAGGGGACATTTTTGATGTTTTTTTAAATTATTTTTAAACCGTAACCCTGGCGGTTGACCTCAAAATAAATAGGTTCCTTGTTTTCCATGGATAAGATATGGCCAGTCTGTGGTTTCAATTCATACCCAGAAACATCAGATAAGGCACAGACAACAAAAGGTTAAGATGGGATGGGATGAGCGCTTATTGCGCTTATTATATATTTATTGTGCGTGAACATCAAACCGAGGTGATCCATATGATTAAATTCAAACTATCACACACACATACACATACAAACTCCACACACTTCCACAACGTGATCGAACACTCTGTCGCGGTCAGTCCCGAACCATAATCCCTCTGCTAGGACCTTTCCCATGAGTATATCCATCAACTTTCAATTCAAATCTGTGCGAGGGATTATAGCCATACAAAACAACAAAGAAATAATTGGCTAGCTTGTCCGAGCATAGAAACAAACAGACGCACAACAGATATTTCTCGAATTATGACATACGCATACACATAAACCTACCATTCTCTCTTCAACCATCGTCTTCAGTTTGTTGAAATCAGGAATTGCGATGTTCGATACATAACAGGTATTTGTACGGAAGTCCCTAATGGCCACAATCCCCTGAAAATAAACAAGAAATTTACAAAGGAAATATGAAAATGATTTAAGGGATGTCTAAGTTGACCAAACTTAAACTCATCCCATTGCAACGCGATCTATCCTACTTGTTTTACCGCAGTGAACAAACAGTTATTTCTATTCTACTATACTACAAACAGCAGAATTGTAGAGATTTTTCGTGCGAAGCAATATTTTTTTATGTAAATTACACGTTATTACCCCTACACCTGACAAAATGCGTTCGTCCATCAATTAATCAGAAAAGACAACACCTGCAATTCGCGTGCCCGAAATCGACACACAGGACACGAGTCCACAGTATGACAGTTACGGGCATGCTAAAACGTTTTTAATGTTCAGAATGACGAGAAAACAATGTTAACAATTACCAACACATTTCAAGAATATTTCAAATATAGTTTGAACCTTGGATTTTTAAATACATTACTGTCGATCTGGTACTTCATATACAATGGTCATATCGCAGTACACGGATTAGCCAATCTTCCACCCTGGTAAATTTCAATCGGGCACGTGAAGAAAATCATGATGTCAAACTATCCATCTGGGCTTTCTTCCTTATATGTAATAATGCTATTTGGTAAAACACATGGGGTGTGGTAGGATATCACGTAATGATCAGTCAATCAACGTAGATTTGGCCGAGTGCACGTTTGTGCGCTCTTGAGAACGTCTTGAATTTCTGATTTGGGTGTAGCCATTCTTGATTGCCACGACACTCAAAACAAAGCCACATTTCGGAGAATTTTTTCTAAACTATTTGTTCATGAGAATCGTTCAGCCATGTTCTTCATCCAATAAAACGCAAGTAGTGTAGCAATGAAACAGTTTTTCTATTTTAGGTGTTTGGCCCAATACAGACGTACATGTATTCACCACGTAAACAGTAATATGTACCATATATTTTATGTAGTAGGAAATGCATGAGGAGGCCCATTCATTTTAGCGGCCTTCGCAAGCATTTCTCACTGCATAGAATGTACGGTAAATTTAACTGTTTGCGTATTATACCTTCCCAAAGTCATGGAGAGCAATGGAGTTGTCTTCTCCTATCTTGTAAGATTCTGCGGAAACCATCAATCCTGTCTGTGCTTCCACGTCAAACAAAACTGATTCGTGGATAACCTTCCCGTCCTTCACACGAGTCCAAGATATCCACTGTAATGGCAAAAGTTTGATTAGGACACAAAATACGCAAAGGTATCGATATTATTTATTGATGACCCTTCATCCGCCTTATTCGCGTAATACATACATATTGGCCTGTCTTCAACCAGCTTCTAGAATAGTTGTCATTAACCACAAATTGACGGGTGCATATTCTTGGCATTAAATGTCCGACTTTGGTATCGTCCGTTGACGGTTTAGATAAAAAGGTTGACTCTAATCGGAAAGATTTTGAAGATTTACGGACTGTCCCAAATTCAGAGTAAAACATTAGCACACAATGATATATGCACCATTTTCTAGTTTATTGCAACAGACAACAGTTTCCAATGATGCTGACAAAATACCACCAAATCCGTGTGATCTATCACTATCCTTGAAGTCAAATGCATTCCCATGTCGCTTTCTAGTATTGAATGTATCTTAGTCAGGTTTGGATTGCGCTTATTCATAAACACAAAACATCTTGTATCGCCCGACGATCGCACGGCCCATATCCCTGGGTTAAAACTGCTTAGTGTTACGATCGTATTTAGTCGTATTCCCGGGAGATCTAATGTTGGTCGTCAGGGGTATCTAGCTGGCAGATATCCCTTCGGGCATCTACTGAATCCCCTTGATGAAACTCAGGGGTGTGTATCCGAGAATTTGGGATCTCTAGCATCTGAATACCCCTATGGACATTAACTTGAACTCACCTCTTTGTTTTGGTGGGAATTATCATTTCTTGATTCCGATGTCCAGAAAATCGCCATAAATATCGCGGCGGCCAAACAGGCGGTCACAATGGCCGAGAGGACTGCAGAGAGTATGACGGCTTTGCGGTACGACCTTTGGCTTCTTCTCTTGGGTGGCTGAAAGATATATTCATTCATGTAACATATTACTATCATTTTACTCACAAACATAGATAGTCTAAGAGATAGGGAAATGAAGGAAAGTTTCACTTGAAAAGTTGATAAACGATGTACATGTATGCTAGAATTAATCCATGTGAAGAGTATCTAGACGTATTTCCGAGCGTATTTTATCAGTTATAGCATCTTCAGCAGTGAACAACTTTGTTCACTGCTGAAGATGCTATAACTAATAGCGAAATATACAGAATGAAATTGTCATCCCTACTCGGAGTTGCTTTTCTTCTCTATTATTGGAAAATCATCAGTGGTTCCAATGGGTATTTTATCAGCCTTGCTAAAACAGATTGTTAAAGCTTCTTCAAAAACAGATCGGATCACTTTCAAATAGGAGTAATTACAACGCATATAAGGGAAGTGGGAAGAGGTGCCGACATACTGACTGCGTCACATGACTTCACAGAATAGTCTTCTGGTTAACCTATTCTAAAGCACATACCAAGAATCTAACGCTTCGTGATATGTGTTGTATCTCAGGTACGCTTTTATTGTACCTGTTCATGTGGTAACTTGGATGATATGACCACACGGCCCCTAGCACCGGCATAAGCGGTATTAGATACAAATCTAGAGAGCTATGATGGAAATGCTCTGACAACTCGTCTACTAGTAATTGGTGAGCTGTTTCGCTGTGACAACTCGTACATTGGAGATTGGTGAGCTGTATCGTCGTCAGATGTAAATGACGGCAATTAACAAAAAAGACTAGTCTGTAAGGCCCGATGTCGACCCAGCATCAACTTCCCACAAATGCCAACATATATCAAAGACCAAAAGGTCTGTACAGGGGCGGCCTCGGGGACGAAACGTCCACCAGCAGAATCTCGCCATATACAGGTAAAAATTACAACACATATAAGGGAAGTGGGAAGAGGTGCCGACATACTGACTGCGTCACATGACTTCACAGAATACTCTTCTGGTTAACCTATTCTACAGCACATACCAAGAATCTAACGATTCGTGATATGTGTTGTATCTCAGGTACGCTTTTATTGTACCTGTTCATGTGGCAACTTGGATGATATGCATCATTTGGCCCCTAGCACCGGCATAAGCGGTATTAGATACAAATCTAGAGCTATGATGGAAATGCTCTGACAACTCGTATACTGGTAATTGGTGAGCTGTTTCGCTGTGACAACTCGTACATTGGAGATTGGTGAGCTGTATCGTCGTCAGATGTAAATGACGGCATTTAACACAAAAGACTAGTCTGTAAGGCCCGATGTCGACCCAGCATCAACTTCCCACAAGTGCTAACATATATCAAAGACCAAAAGGTCTGTACAGGGGGCGGGCCTCGGGGACGAAACGTCCACCAGCAGAATCTCGCCATATACAGGAAAAAATTACAACACATATAAGGGAAGTGGGAAGAGGTGCTGACATACTGACTGCGTCACATGACTTCACAGAATAGTCTTCTGGTTAACCTATTCTAAAGCACATACCAAGAATCTAACGATTCGTGATATGTGTTGTATCTCAGGTACGCTTTATTGTACCTGTTCATGTGGCAACTTGGATGATATGACCACACGGCCCCTAGCACCGGCATAAGCGGTATTAGATACAAATCTAGAGAGCTATGATGGAAATGCTCTGACAACTCGTATACTGGTAATTGGTGAGCTGTTTCGCTGTGACAACTCGTACATTGGAGATTGGTGAGCTGTATCGTCGTCAGATGTAAATGACGGCATTTAACACAAAAGACTAGTCTGTAAGGCCCGATGTCGACCCAGCATCAACTTCCCACAAATGCCAACATATATCAAAGACCAAAAGGTCTGTACAGGGGCGGGCCTCGGGGACGAAACGTCCACCAGCAGAATCTCGCCATATACAGGAAAAAATTACAACACATATAAGGGAAGTGGGAAGAGGTGCCGACATACTGACTGCGTCACATGACTTCACAGAATAATCTTCTGGTTAACCTATTCTAAAGCACATACCAAGAATCTAACGATTCGTGATATGTGTTGTATCTCAGGTACGCTTTTATTGTACCTGTTCATGTGGCAACTTGGATGATATGACCACACGGCCCCTACCTCACTCGACCCCACTGGACCAGTAGTCAATCTCCTAGCTCCAAAAAGGCTATTTTCATACCCTTTGGCCTCCGCGCATGCGCAGAATGCCGATAGTTCAACCCCGCGCCCAGCCCATCAGATGCCCCTTCACCTAACCTTCAATTTGATACCTCACTCGACCCCATCGGACCCTTAGGGGCTCCCCTAGCTCCAAAAGGCTATTTTCATACCCTTCGGCCGCCGCGCATGCGCAGAATGACGATATTTCAACCCCACACCCAGCCCATTAGATGCTCCTTCACCTAACCTTCACTTTGATACCTCACTCGACCCCATCGGACCATTTTATCTAGGGACTACTTTTTCTCCGCGGAAGCTTTTCCCCGAGACCGAATCACCGCCAAAACCACGGCCAAACCGCATCACCGCGCATGAATACATTTTTTTTTTTTTTTTTTTTTTGCCGGAACTTTTTTTTTTGCCCGAACATGCCCGAACATGCCCGAACCACGCCGCCATCTTGCTTTACAACATGGCCGACAACACTTACAATTCAACCAATCAAAAGCCTCGTTACAAAACCAGCCAGTTGTGACGTCATAGTTACATCCGGGTGAAATATGACTTTAACTGCTCTATATACACTACTGTGACGTCCTTCAGAAACTCGCCGATTTGAATTTCATAGATTAAATAACAATTGACAATTTCAATCGGCGTGCAAGAAATTATAACATCAAACTCATTAGAGAGTAAATATCTTCAGGATAGGTGTACCCTCAACCATATACGCTGTTTTCGGGATTGGAGCAAGGGCGGATTAAAGCCAATTGAGATGTCATGATGGCCATCACATCAGCATAAGCTATATATATCTATCTCCCTTCTGAGACTTGGTGGGTCACATGAAGCTCAAATCTATATGGGCCACACGATTATGATGTCATCTATGGCAAGTACAAGTGTATACGATTGTCAGTCACTATACATATGCACAGATGGGAGTACAGCTTCGCATAAGGACTGTCATCCTTTTTCTTGACATGACATGACAGCAGTTGGTGCAAAAACTGATTAAGAATTAGGCAAAGCCAGATGCGAACGAGAGAATTATTCTACGTTTACGAGGGGCTCTTATTATTGATATGGATTAGGCATAAGGCCAGAAACAAAGTAGAATTAATATGCGCTCGTTTCTTGGCTTTGTCTAATTCATATTAAATGAGCCTGCGAAATGGAGCATGCGCTGTGGGGAGGATGGAAATAAACATCAATCTTCGTTTCGGGGAGTATGTTGGCGAGCGCTCTATGGGAGGCAAATCTTGGTCCGGCAGATGTCGCGGTGGAACAATTTGCCATGTTCAATGCTCTGCTGTGGTACATGACATTTATTCAACGGTAAGTCAAGATATGACTGCATCATCACTGAACATCACGATTTGTAGAATGACACGTGACAGGCTGTCAACCAATGAAAACATCACGAATTTACATGATATATATAATAAACTGAAATATCATGCAGCCTGGAAAAAATTACTATTTTCAGGCAATACCAGGGAGCACATTTTTGATAAATCTGAGCATCGTAACTCTTTCCCGGCTGATATTTGCCACTTGAAAAAATGTATTGGGTAAAACAAAAGCTTTATGACCGTCACACACAAAGGAGTTTTTCCAAAGTAAACGTCAATAATATCACATATCCTTGTATGATGTCGACCAATGGATAATTGTGACAAATTTTGGCATCATCAAAATGACGGACATTTACTCGATAGCCTCCACATATAACACTCAACTAAATATTTTTATAGGTTATTCATATCATGATGGAACAATGAAAGTTGTCGGAAAAGTGCAGGTACACATAGAAAATGTGTTATCAGACATGGTGTAACCTCATCAAAATGACCACGATTTTCAACATGATTACCACCTCAGTATTTATATCGAACATACCAATTTTTCTTTTTTACCAGTTTTGTTTAATCATGCTACAAGCATATGTTTGGTGAAAAGGTATTTCGAGTTATGTTGAATAAGACAAGGCCGGTATACCACATAGAGAACAAAAGTTAATCAGTAACATCAAAAAGACCATGTTTCAAAGTTTTTTCCCCAAACAGTTTCATGCTTCTGGTCAAATCAGATATATTTCAATAATTCTACCAAAATTATTAAAATTTTAACAGATTGTCATGGTTGGGTATTCTCATTCATCGCCTCTGCAACAACACCTGTAGTTTCGGCGTCAAGACCAGATTGGCGCGTGCATATGGTGGGTTATCTCCACTGAATAGAGAGTGAAACGTTCTAGGCTTGTTTGTTTGTTTGGTTGTTTGCCCCGTACCGCGGTCACAGTTTCTCTTCAAAATGGCGCCGAACGCCCACTACAACATCATCACGGGCGTACTTGTAGTCGATGGGCCAGACAAGATGTTGGTATACTATCACAGGCCCTCAAAACACGATTTTGAGAGGTGGGGTGGTTTTAGGGCGAAATGTCGAAATATGGGGTCTCTATACATAACCCCATGCTTCATAAAGCATGGGGTTATCTATACAGACACAATATTTCGACCCTCCACCGTAAAACCATCCCCACCTCCCAAAACTCTTGTTTTGAGGGCCTGTGGTACCATCTAGGAGAGCAAAACTTCGGTGTTTTATCTTCGTTACGGTATCCATACAAGAAAACTTATTGATGCAGATGCATCAATGCCGGCGGAAACGTTTGTAGCTTATAATCTGCGTATTACAAGCCGATTACGTGTGCAGCTGGTGAATACGGGTCACGATGCACCATTATGGTTAAAACAAAGCGTCGATTTGTTGGTTTTCATTAATGTAGTTCGCGCAAGGACCCATCTGGAAAGTGAGGGGTTAGCCGGAAGTTAAGTGCTTGCTGGCAAAATGTGCAAATGAACCGCATGTCCAACTATGACTTTGAAAGTAATCTTCTCTGGTTGACGTATTAAGTCACTTCAAAGAGCCTGATGTAAGAATTCGCGCTGTGGCATTATATTGGACCCATCATCAAGCCACTATTTCCTTATTGATATGTGTGTCATTGTAAATTAAGCATAGATCGACTTTCTCATACACATCCATCCGATCCGCGTGTTTTACTGTTTCGAAATTTTAGTAACTCGCAGTTCAATCTCAACCATTTTGCTGCAGACGTACAGGTGAATAACTTGATCGTGTATGGTCATCGATTTTGTCTCTCAGCCATAATAAAATAGTACTAAAGGACATTTATTCGATGAAGTCATTATAACAGAATAAATTTTAATGTGTTAACCACGAACGGGTGATACAATCCTGTCGTATTACGATATGAAACTAGTTGGATCTCTCCACGGCACGTCTGTGAAGTATGGCTCGAGAAAACACCTGTTACTCGTCCAATATCAAGATGGCCGCTCCCATGTTTACTGTATTCAGATATCCGGCGGCGCTGCGCCGCCGGAAATGAAGTGTTTGATGTATGATAGATCTTCCGAAGTGGCAGCTAATATAGCCTACCAAAATAAGGGTTGTGAGCATTTTGGCCAGTTGTTTTTAAGGGGTGGTGAATAATATGTATCAATTTTACTTGTGGATCTCACACATTTACTATGAAAAATTATGCGAATGCATTTAGAAATGACGTGAAAGTAATCTAGCTCCAAATTCAATGCAATTTGATGTATTCAATCCCATAATATACCGTAATACGGTTATTATTATAAAAAAAAAAAAATAAAAAAAAAATAAAAGCAAAACAATTTCGACATTTATATCACGTGAATGGAGTTGAGACAGATTTCCATAGGAATCCTATCTGAACAGATCATTTCTCAACTTTCTGTGGTCGTTATGATCATTCATATAGTGAAGAAACGATGCAGGCTATACCCATCCTCTCCCCAATTTTACCAGTTTTTTTGTATAAGGACAGGGTAAGATGGTTCCAGTCAGCATCATCTCTAATCGCGAATCCTGGTTGATAGTACTACTTAGTGTATTCTTGAATAAACTATGTGGAACACTTGATGAATTTTCCCTGATCATAAAGACAAAATGTCATGTTATCCCATGTCATGTTATTAGCATACAACTCCAGGTAAATCTTAACAAGTCCGGGTAAATCGTAAATCCACGAAGAGGGTTTACCGGGACATTTTTGGTGATTTGACTGATTTCTTGAGATAACTCCGCAGAGGTGTGCAGTGGACATGGTGGAAAACAACATGATTTGGGTGGGAATAAACATTTTGCCACTTGCCTAAAAGACTACGGTCAACGTTGAAAGTGCTTTTCAGAACTGCAATAAAATATTCTGAGTCGGTAAAACTTCTTGTATGGGTTGACATTTATATCCTGATTACCTTTATTCGCAGAATAGGTTTGAATATGCTGTTGATTTTAAATAAATCTATCTCCTTTATCTTGAAAATCAATTAGTAAGAGGGATTTATATTAATTTGTAGACAATTATTTTATATTATATTTTATTATATTACTAGAGACGGAATGATGTGAAAGTGAAGTATGATTTAGTTCCTTTCAAATAACAGCCGCTGCTCGATTGTTGGTTGGAAGAATTGAAGAAGAGGGGAGGTAATCAGTCTGCCAAGTTGAGTGTTGCAGAGTTATTTCCCTTCACTTGTGGAGCAGTGTTAGTCTAGAGAGGATCAACATCTCTGAAAAGGAAGGACCTTTAAAACTAACTGTATGCACGAACTTTCGTGGTTATATAATCAACCTGTCGGAATTAGCTTAAAGATGAACATCATTTTCCGAGTTTAATTAGGTATGATTCGAGAAAACATCTCGAAGTTGGATGAAGATGATGTGAGACATTAATAATCACTATTATCAGACAAGAACAATAATTGTGTGTACGGTAATGCCGACGTATGCGTTTCTAAAGGGTAAGAACACAAACAAATACTTTTTTAAAAATTACACTTGAATGACCGATACTTACACTTGAAGGATTGATACGTACACTTGAAGGATTGATACTTACACTTGAAGGAATAGATACTTACACTTGAGGTATCGATACTTACACTCGAAGGATTGATACTCACACTTGAATGACTGATACTTACACCTGAAGTATTGATACCTACACCTGAATGACTGATACTTGCACTTGAAGGATTCAAACTTACTCGTGAAAGATTGATACACGCAATTGAAGGATTGATACTTACACTCGAGTAACCGTTACTTGCGCTTGGAGGATTGAAACTTAAACTTCAATAACCGATACACTCGAAGGGTTGATTCTTACACCTGAAGCTTGATACTTACGCTTGAATAAGGGAGAGTTACATTGGATTGATACTTACGCTTGAAGTATTGATAGTTAAACTTGAAGAGTTGATAATTACACTTGAAATGACCGATAGTTGCGCTTGAAAGATTAATACTTATACTTGAATAACCGATAATTACACTTGAAGGATTGATACTTACGCTTGAAAGACTGATACGTATACTTGAAGGATTGATAATTACACTTGAATAATCGATACTTACATTTGAAGGATTGATACTTGGGCTTGAAGGATCGATACTTGGGCTTGAAGGATGGATACCTACACCTGAATGACTGATACATACACTTGAAGTATTGAGACCTATACTTAAATAACCTATACTTACATTTGGAGGATTGGTACTTGGGTATGGAGGATTGGTACTTACGCTTGAAGGATTGATACTTATACTTGAAAGATTAATACTTACAATGGACGGATTGATACTTGCACTCGACGGATTTATACTTACAATTGATGGTTTGATTCTTACATTTGAATGGTTGATAATTACAATTGAATGACTGAAACTTACACTTGAATGACCGATACTTGCACATGGAGGATTGATACATACGCTTAAATGTTTGATACTTACACATGAAGTAATTATACTTACACTTAAATGACCAATACTTACACTTGAAGGATTGATACTTCCACTTGAATTACCGATACTTATCCTTGAATGATTGATACACCTGGACGATTGATACTTACGCTTGGATGTTTGATACTTACACACGAAGTAATTATACTTACACTTAAATTACCGATACTCAAACTTGAAGGATTGATACTTCCATTTGAATGACCGATATTTATAATTGAATGATTGACACTTACACCTGAACGATTGATACTAACACATGAAGGATTTATATCTACATCTGAATGCCCAATACTTGCACTTGAAGGAATGAGACTTGGGCTTGAGGAGTTGATACTTACGCTTGAACGATTGATACTTACATTCGAGGGATTGATACTTGGGCTTGAATGACTTATACATACACTTGAAGATTTGATACTTATGCTTGAACGGTTGATATTTTCACCTGAATGACCGATACTCACACTTGAATGATTGATACTTGCAATTGAAGAATTGGTACTTACGCTTGGATGATTGATAATTACATGAAGGATTTATACTTACACTTCGAGGATTGGTACTTATGCTCGAACGATTGATACCTTCACCTGAAGGATTGATAACTACACTTGAAGGATTGATACTTTTAATTGATGGTTTGATACTTACACCCGAAGGATTGATACTTACACTTGAAGGACTGATACTCACGCTTGAATGATTGATGCTTACACCTAAGGATTGATACCTACACTTGCAGGATTGATACGTACTCTTGGTGGATTGATACTTATACCTGAAGGATTGATACTTACACTGGAAGGATTGCCACGTACACTTGAAGGATTGATACTTACGCTTGAAGGATTGATACTTACACCTAAGGGTTGATACTTACACTTGCAGGATTGATACTTACGCTTGAAGGATTGATACGTACTCTTGGTAGATTGATACTTATACCGGAAGGATTGATGATTACATTGGAAGGATTGCCACTTACACTTGAAGGATTGATACTTACGACTGAAGCATTGATATTTACACTGTAAGGATTGATCCTTAAACTTGAAGGTTTGATACTTACACCTGAAGGATTGATGCTGATGCTTGGGAGATTGATAAGAAGGATTGATACTTACGCTTGAATGACCGATAGTTACATTTGCAGGATTAATACATACACTCGCATTACTGACATTTATACATGACTTCCATGTACCAGCAGAGGAGATCGATTGTCCAATATGGGTAAGGAATTCATGTAAATCCGATGTATTGTCTTCTGAATTCTCTGGTAAATAGTTTACTTCTATACTTTTCTGAATTCACCATGGATGAATGTGTTCTCTACTATGGAGAATATCGTTCTCCACCACTGGAAAGATTGTTCTCCAGTATGGAGAAGATTGTTCTCCAACATGAAGAAGACACTTCCCCACTATTGAGAATATCGCTCTCCACTATCGGGAGATCGTTTTTCAGTATGGAGAAGACCCGTCCCTATTATCGAGAAGATTGTTCCCTTTCATGGAGAAGATCGTTCTCCGTTATCGGGAAGATCATTCTCCAGTATGGAGAAGATCATTCTCCAATATGGGGAAGTTTGTTTCCCGCTATGGAGAAGATCGTCCTCGCGTCCTGTCCTGCAAATTATCGGCTTTTCTCAATACATTCCTTAATCAATGTTGCGTTACACAAACTACACCCCCACTATGGAGAAGACTGTTGGATACTCCCTTGTGTACAGACATTTAAATTTTGAGATGTACCCACATCAAACTTCCATACAAAATGTGAACGAGATCATGTGAACTTTGCTGTGTTAGGTTGAATTATTTGTATAACGTCATAAGTGTGGCAGAGTCTATGGTGGCCGATTTGTCACGGAAGCTCCCGAGCATCGTCACGTAGACGAGCAGGAAAGCCGCCATTTTATGCGAATTTGGCGCGCGCTTCGTCTCTGAAGAAATTGGACATTTGAACTGTTCTGAAGTGAATAGACACCTAAATATTGTTGGAGGATTTGTTATAAATGGTTCCGCCACATGTTGATTTAAATGCCGACCTTTTCTAGTCAGTAAATGTACTATATTTTTGAGTTTGAAGAATGGCTGCACAGGAAAGCATGCTGTTTGCTATAGTGATGATTGTTCTGCACCATCGATTCACAGACTTGAACCGTATAGATTTGAACATCAATTTTGTGCAACCTGTATGCTGTGATTTTGTGCGAGAATTAGGTTTTGTAACCTTCCCTCTGTAAATTGTAATTTTGCCAGACCGATTACATGTCACGATGGTACAAGTGAGGAATTATTGACTGCCATGGTTTATTTTGTATGAATTTATAAACGAATCAAGTACATTCCAAGTGTAGAAAGTATTTTATTTTATTAATATCACTTCTATGCAGACTATACATGATTTTGAGTGCATAACATGAACATGGATAAATTTAACATTAGTAGTATATAAAGGGCATTTCTGTTACAGTTTGATGTGGGGGATGAAGCTCTCGTGCCTGGGATGTTATTCCGATGTCTTGGTGACCCATTTCCTACTGAATGAATGTTATTCTGTTGTGCACCCAGGGGGTACGTTTTCCCATGTATTATGTAACCAAATCTTGTAAATTGTTCATTATGATTAGCAGCAGATAATGGATTACATAAATATAATGATATGATTCAGCTTGAAGTATGTAATTTCAGTAATTGGAAATTGTTTGCAAAGTTTATTCAAATTGTTCTAAATTTTAATTCAATTTACTGTTATTGATTAAAGAGCAACTTAGGATTTATGTCGCTTGGCTGGGGCTTAACCCTTGGTAATAGTAGCCAGGAAGTAGCTAATGGAGTTACAGAATATTGCAAGGATAACCAGATAAATTGAATGAACTATTGTGATTAATAGTAATGATTTTACAGTCACAATTGTTTGAGAAACAAATTGTCGGATATAATGATGTAATATGTTTACACTAGTAAATAACCGACTGGTAAAGATAACAAAACTACATTGTTTGCAGAAATATAACTTTATTATGCAATAATGTCTGAAGTTGAAGAACAATTGACAATTGTATTGTATTGTTCTTACAGGATTACTTACGCCATATGAAAGACCCCTTTCAGTAGAAGCCCAACAAAGGACTTGTCTTGGTTTCTTTACATTATCCTTACTACTGGTTTACATGATGGCAGCGGTGGGATGGCGTTTACAGTGTTCCCCCTGGATTATGCTGGCCGAGATGTTTTGATGAACTTACCTGAGAGCTTACCCGAGAGACTGGATGTCACAGATCTGCTACCTGCACATGTGTAATTGTGCTGAAGATTTTCCAGTGCCACAGAAGATGTTCAAGAGACAATGTGATATTAGACATCAGTCAAACTCTGACAATGAGAGAACTGTGATTATGGTAAATGAACTGAAACGAATGTTGCAGGTATACAATTGCTGTTGATTATTGATATGTATTAATTGTTGATTGATCTTGTATTGATTTCTGATGTATTTGTGCTAGTTCAGAAATTTAAATCTACAGTTATGTCTAATGAGGAGGTAACTAGATTAGCTGGTGAACTAGAAGTCTTGCCAACTAGACTTAAAGAACAGGATGAATAAGTGAAAAGAGAATTAGATAAGGCTGCCAAGGGCCAGGCGGCAGAACATAGGCCCATGATGATGGTATCGAGCCAGAAATTGGACAAGTTCCGAGGCAAGCCGGAAAAACCAACAGATTTGACTGAGCGCGAGTGGGTGTCTGACATGAGGAGCCACGTCAAATCTAGGAAACTCTCACGTCCCGATTTTGCTGCATTCATCATAGATCACTTAGCTGGTAAAGCCAGAATAGAAATCCAGGCGCGTGGTGATGATGTCCGAGAGGACCCTGACAAAATACTCCAAATCCTGGAAAGAGTATTTGGTGATGGAGACGGACTCCCAGTGCTGCAGCAACGATTTTACTCTTACTCCCAGAATGGAGAAGATCTGCTTACATGTTCCCTCACCTTGGTCGTACTGTACGACCGTATTGTAGAACTTGACTCCTCTTTCAAAGCGTGTCGCGAGTCAGCTATGAAAGGACGATCGCACTGTATCGTATGGGAAACGACAATATGATAATACAGCACGACTCTGTTGGAACTGCGATTCGCCTGATCATCTCAAACGAAACTGTCCCAAACCACCACGATTTAAGCCGAAACAGGCAGAGAAGCCTGCATCGACCAAGCCGTTAAACTTCTGACACCGGTTGTGGAAAGCCACATGATCGGTCCAGGGGCTCACTGCTACACAGAGCTGTAGGAGAATGTCCGGAAGCTGTGGTAAAGCTGGGTAGCAAGGAACTGAGGTGTCTGTTAGACACTGGTGCCCAAGTCTCGACGATTGTGAAATCCTATTACAAGAAACATTTGTCGGGGAAATGTGACATTGTGAATGTCGACTCATATGTGAGGATTTATGCGGCTAACGGCCAGGATATTCATGGTACTCATATGAACAGTCACAATCAAAGCGTGACTGAGATACATCCTTCTTTAGATGACGACTTTACAACGAATATTATGGATTAAGAATACTGATCAGCGATACGGATTTGATATTTTTGGAACATCATGATGTCTTGCCGGCATAATTGAAAACTGTTGACCGCTTCTCTCTTGCAGAAAACAAGCGTATGTTTTTGTATACTATGATTGTCTTT
This sequence comes from Hanleya hanleyi, assembly GCA_036873755.1. NCBI lineage: Eukaryota > Metazoa > Mollusca > Polyplacophora > Lepidopleurida > Hanleyidae > Hanleya > Hanleya hanleyi. The sequence continues at coordinate 53,718 of JAVTVY010031645.1, read as the reverse complement.
TTGAATTTGGTGCTAATACTGTTATATGGAAAATGGAATAGGTCTTTGGATTATAGACGCGGATATTCTCTAATGGACGACGGCTGGATTATGAATGACGGACTTGACGCTTGTAATTCCTTACGTGGGCTACGTCGAATTGGACCTGGATGCATTTGATTAGAAGTTTGGACCTATGGGTTTTTTGATGGTGAAGGATAGTGAAGATGCAGAGATGCGGCGAAGAAAGGAAATGGTTCCGGGAGTTATAGGGTCAAATATCTTCCGTGATATGAAATCTAGCTGGAGTGGTGATCTGACCGGTGAAATCAAGCAATTGCTGGCAATGTATGAGGAATCTAGGGTTGGAGAAACCAGTCAGTCTACCCCATCCATCGCCAGGGTAGGTGGTAGAAAGCCGGTTCTACTACCGTCGAACACTATTGTGACAGTTGAATGTAATGTGAAACCAGCTGTTGTATCGCGTCCTGTGATAGTGGAACAAAACCGAGGACTTGTTCTGCCAAATGGAGTATGTTTAGGAACATGTGTGCTGCATGACAGTAGTGGTAGGGTGAACGAGCAGGTGGCAAATTTTCCGAATACCGATGCCTATATTCGACCCAGGACCCCCATCGGTTACCTCAGTGCTGCAGAGCCTGAACCAAATGTAGATGTTGTTCAGGTTGGTGTTTCCGAAGTGGAAGTTCGGTTAAACGACGAACAAGCTGTGATGTCTAAGTGCGTAGAAAACCTGATATCTCGTATGGATATAAACGGAGATCTGACCAAGCAACAGCGGGACCAGGTGGAACAGATAATTCAAAAGCATCAACAGGTCTTTAGCAAGTCCGAACATGATATTGGTAAATGGGATCTGATTGAACATCAAATCAGCACAGTTGATGATACACCAATAAGGATACCTCACCGGAGAGTGCCGCCTCATATGTGGTCAGAAGAGAGAGAATACCTTAGAAAGTCCTTGGACACTGGCGTTATTCAGGAATCGAGCAGCTCTTATGCATCCCCGGTAGTATTAGTCAAAAAGAAGGATGGTTCCTTGAGGATGTGTTGTGACTACAGAGCGCTCAACGCCAAGACACGGAAGGATGCTTATCCGCTGCCGCGGATTGAAGAGGCATTGGATGTCCTAAAAGATGCAAAGTACTTTTGCAGTTTAGATTTAGTACATGGTTTTAACCAGATTCCGATGGCGCCTAAGGATGTTGAAAAGACCGCGTTTAGAGTCGGGACGAGTGGGCTGTATGAGTATCGTCGCATACCATTTGGATTAACTGGAGCACCAGCCACTTTTATGCGGCTCATGGGCAAGTTGCTGGGCGATCAAAACTTCCAGACGATACTTATTTACCTGGATGATATTCTCATTTTCGGTAGAACATTCGAGGAAACCATGGATAGGTTGGAGATGGTGCTAACCAGGCTAGGGAATGCGAAGCTCAAGGTAAAACCTGACAAATGTCAGCTTTTGAAAGTTAAACTCCGATACCTGGGACACACAGTCTCGGAAAGTGGCATTAAACCGGACGCTGAGAAGGTAGTGGATGTAAGAGAGTGGCCAACACCCAAAACAGAGACGGAATTAAGAGGATTCCTCGGCTTGGCCGGATATTATCGGAGGTTCATCCGTGACTTCGCCAAAACAGCTTCCCCCTTACATGCCTTGTTAAAGGGACCAACGAAGAAGAGCAAACACCGAAAGCCACAGAGTCCACCAGGGATTGGAGCATGGGATACAACCTGTGACCGTGCCTTCGCAGAACTGAAAGTTAAGCTGACAGAGGCCCCGTTGTTAAGGTACCCTGATTTTACCCAACCCTATATCTTAGAGATCGATGCAAGCAATCTTGGACTGGGAGCAGTTCTTTCTCAAGACCGAGAACATGGACGCGTTGTTCTAGGTTATGGCAGCAGAGCCTTACGTGAGAATGAGAAAAACATGACCAACTACAGTAGTCGCAAATTAGAGTTGTTAGCCTAAAAGTGGGCCGTCACTGAGAAATACGGAGATCTTCTCCTAGGACCGAATGTCTGGTTTACACCGACAACGACCCACTAACGTACATACAGTCAACCACTGCGAAACTGGGAGCCACAGAACTGCGATGGGTTGCGGAGCTCGCAAATTATAACGTGGTCATCAAACATCGCTCGGGACGGGTAAACAAAAACGCCGACTCGTTGAGTCGAAAGACGTCACACACACCGGAAACGGCTTATTTGGAAGAGATAAACTCAATTGCTTTCCCTCTGTCAGCGGAATTGACTCCGTTACCAAGGGAGTTAAGATGTCAATTAAACAGTATTGTTCTTGCAGCCTGGAATGAGGAAATGCAGACCGCACCTCAGCGGTTATCTCCAGGGGTGTCATCGTCCTTGTCTGCAAGGTCTTCAACTGAGATATCTGCACTGCAAGCAGACGACCCGTGTATTGGACGAGTCATAAACCTTATGTGTCGTAGGCCTGTACCGAAACGCAACTTGCGAACTGACTGCGAGAGGTGCAGAATATCATGAGCATGGAGGACAGACTTACCTTTGACGATGGTGTTCTCTATCGTTTGGTGAAAGATGGTGGTAAAACGGTGAAACAAGTGCTTCTCCCAGCAGTGTTGAAGGAGGAAATGATAAAAGCTGTACATGATGACATGGGGTATCAGGGTCCCGATTGTTGCCTAAGTCTACTCCAGGGAAGATGTTACTGGGTTGGAATGGCCAGAGACATAAGTACTTACTGTGGTTCTTATACTAGGTGCATGCTCGCGAAGGAAGGAAAATCCGTTCGCACAACCATTGGATCTGTCATTGCCAAAAGACCTTTGGAAATCCTCGCAATTGACTTTAGCGTTTTAGAACCTGGAACCAACAACGCTGAAAATGTCTTGGTTGTCACCGACGTGTACACAAAATTCACCCATGCGTTCCCAACAAAAGATCAGACTGCGGTGACTGTAGCCAAATTCTGTTCAACGAGTGGTTCTTGAAGTATGGTATTCCGCAAAGGTTACTTCGAAGGCAAAGTGATTGAAGCTCTGTGCAGATTGTACAGCGTGGTTAAGACAAGTACCGCCCCTTACCACCCAAAGGGGAACGGTAATTGCGAACGTTTTAACAGGACAATGCACACAGCCTTCTCAGAACCTTGCCAGCTGAAAAGAAACGCAAATGGCCAGAACTTCTGCCGGAACTCCTCTACGCATATAATTGCACGCCACACACCACTACAGGTTATGCTCCATTCTACCTTTTCTTCGGGCGCGAGCCAAGGCTTCCCGTCGATGCATTACTCGCGAAACCAGATGGGAACCTCGAGGAAGAATGGATAACTGACCACCACAGACGCATGGCTGATGCATTCCGACTAGTCAGTGAAAGGACAGAGAAAGCGGCATTGAAGAAGCAACAGCGAGTCAACGTGAAATCTAATGACAAACAGCTGCAAGTAGGATCCAGGGTTTTCGTTAGGAATCATTTCCAAACCCATCACAAGATTAAGGATATTTGGAACCCAGAGCCCTATAAGGTCGTCGAGAAACGTGACAATAATGTATATATTATCGAACCGTTGGGAGCTGGCGCGAAGAAGAGAGTTCATCGCTCTGAATTACTGGATTCTCGGACAATTGTGGGCGATATACAGCCAGTTGCAGAGGAGACGCCTTCGACATCAGATAATGCTGTCGTGGAAGACAGTGATCGAGAACATTTTGATAGTGATCTCGACGATCAGTGGATCGAACTGGGGGCGGACACCCCCAGTACTCTTGAAGAAACGGAACCTATAACAGAGGACATTGGGCATCTGGAGCCTATTGTCTCGCTTGATGGTGATGGGCACAGCGTTCCTGAGGAACGAGCGGTTCAGGACAATAGTGATAGTGGATCTGAGGCTACGGGTGGTACTGAGAACATAATTGTGGATGGAACCAAGGACAAAGTAGGGGAGCCTTACTTTACCCCTGATGAGGTCACGATAACGCGTAGGACTACGCGGTCCACAGCCTGAACACACCCTAATGTTGCCTGTATCTGCTGTAAAACAGGCGATCAGCGTGAGCTCAGTAGATCCACTCGTGCTGGCCAATATTTGTGAAGCACAGTTGCTGATGGTGCAGATGCTGGCCGGAGTGAAACCTAACCATACGACTGACTAGTGTGTTAGTTATGTTTGTTTTTGAACTTGTAAATTCTGTTGCATTGAATTGATCAGATATTGTCGGAGACGACAATACTTAAGTAGGGGAGTGTGAAAGAGATCATGTGAACTTTGCTGTGTTAGGTTGAATTATTTGTATAACGTCATAAGTGCGGCAGAGTCTATGGTGGCCGATTTGTCACGGAAGCTCCCGAGCATCGTCACGTAGACGAGCAGGAAAGCCGCCATTTTATGCAAATTTGGCGCGGCTTCGTCTCCGAAGAAATTGGACATTCGAACTGTTCGGAAGTGAGTAGACACCTAAATATTGTTGGAGGATTTGTTATAAATGGTTCCGCCACATGTTGATTTAAATGCCGACCTTTTCTAGTCAGTAAATGTACTATATTTTTGAGTTTGAAGAACGGCCGCACAGGAAAGCATGCTGGTTGCTATAGTGATGATTGTTCTGCACCATCGATTCACAGACTTTAACAATATAGATTTGAACATAATTTTTTTGCAACCTGTATGCTGTGATTTTGTGCGAGAATTAGGTTTTGTAACCTTCCATCTGTAAATTGTAATTTTGCCAGACCGATTACACGTCACGATGGTACAAGTGAGGAATTATTGACTGCCACGGTTTATTTTGTATGAATTTATAAACGAATCAAGTACATTCCAAGTGTAGAAAATATTTTATTTTATTAATATCACTTCTATGCAGACTATATATGATTTTGAGTGCATAACATGATAAATTTAGCATTAGTAGTATATAAAGGGCATTTCTGTTACAGTTTGCCCACTATGGGGTTTGATGTGGGGGATGAAGCTCTCGTGCCTGGGATGTTATTCTGATGTCTTGGTGACCCGTTTCCTACAGAATGAATGTTATTCTGTTGTGCACCCATGGGGTACGTTTTCCCATGTATTATGTAACCAGATCTTGTAAATTGTTCATTATGATTAGCAGCAGATAATGGACTACATAAATATAATGAAGTGATTCAGCTTGGAGTATGTAATTTCAGTAATTGGAAATTGTTTGCAAAGTTTATTCAAATTGTTCTAAATTTTAATTCAATTTACTGTTATTGATTAAAGAGCGACTTGTGATTTATGTCGCTTGGCTGGGGCTTAACCCTTGATAATAGTAGCCAGGAAGTAGCTAATGGAGTTACAGAATATTGCAAGGATAACCAGATAAACTGAATGAACTATTGTGATTAATAGTAATGATTTTACAGTCACAATTGTTTGAGAAACAAATTGTCGGATATAATGATGTAATATGTTTACACTAGTAAATAACGGACTGGTAAAGATAACGAAACTACATTGTTTGCAGAAATATAACTTTATTATGCAATAATGTCGGAAGTTGAAGGACAATTGTATTGTATTGTTCTTACAGGATTACTTACGCCATATAAAAGACCCCTTTCAGTAGAAGCTCAACAAAGGACTTGTCTTGGTTTCTTTACATTATCCTTACTACTTGGTTTACAAAAATTAAAACGTCCAAAGTGTAGTTTATGTGATTAAAATCAGACAGGACCTGGCATTTGTGTTACACTTACAAGTGCTGTAGGGTGTACATTATAACATTATTTGATTAGACAGTAAAACTTGAGTAACTGGATTTTAATTATGCGATATTCTGTTACACAATACTTTCAAAAATCACAATGACGGCTAACCTAATTGAACGCGTCCGTTTTTATAGACTAGGTTATGAGACCCGAACAAAAATCTGAAGCTGAAAACACAATTGTTTAACAGTCAGGAAGATATGAACCTGTCAATCAAAGCAATTTCCTTTCTCAATTCAATTTGACTAAGGTCTGGTACACACGAGCTAGTTTTCCTTGACAAGTGATACCAACTCTCTGAATAATTGTTACGGCGGGGTTGGTAGACGGAAGGAGCGAGGGCGAGGGACGAGGGAAGAGAAGGTCAACTTAAACTTTATGGAGTAGATTGAAGAAACGGAAAGATATGCCGGACCATCACCAAGGCATAGACTACTTGAAGTATCCAACTCTTCAGCAGGAACACATATTTCGGACTTTCAAAACAAATAATATTAATAGGTCCAGATAGATACACATGGCCACACGAGAGAGAATCGTCCGTTAGATTATTTGATATTCTCGATATTTTCAACCTGATTAAATACAGATAAAGCAAGTAGCCTAGTGACTTCTGAATCCGTGTTTATTTTGATTAGTAGTGGGGAAAGGTGCCATCAGACACGTGTACAGGTGCAGGTTCAAGACGAGGGGTCCGAGGAGGCGGGCGAAGTGAAGAGTTGTAAAACCGGTTCGGGGATCATGATCAGGTACAGGGAGTGAGAAATTCGACGGATCAGTATTTTGTATACAACCGCCACGTATACTCCCGTGATTATAATTAGTAATGAATCGCCAACCAAGTTTGATCGTGTGAATATTTAAAAAGAACGGTTGGAAATATTCGATCACGTGACATTTTGGATATAACGTGTGTCCATTGTTGCGGGGAAATCTATATTCCCTTGTAGGTTAAACAAAGTGAACCCCCATATACACCCCATAAAATATTGACCACGGAACGATACCCCTTCTATAAAGATGGAATAAGGGAGATGTTTCCATGAGTGAGTGAATAGAATTTGACGTGGCTTTCAACAATATTTCAGCTATATCGCGACGAAACAACTAAGCACCACCCAGCCAAGTTGCGTTCCTGCTACTTTAAAGAAGAATTTTTGAAGCAGCATGGAACCAGACACCTTCCATCCACCCTATAAAGCAATGAAGACAGCACACAAGACCCAGACAGGAAGCTTACATGATCAGATAAGATAAGATAAGATATTTATTTAACGTCAGTTTTGAAATACAAAGAATGCTAGCCAAAGGCTAATATCACCGACGATTAAGACAAGTAATAATAATGACAATGATAACAAAGTAGATTCTTAAAACAAGTGTACTTAAATATTACATTAAAACAATTTCACACTATAATTAAATACTAGTATTACATAAAATAGTTAAATGTGCATAAAACAATTGTAGGATGCATGGACAAATGTTACATAAAACAATTGTAGGCTGGACTTAAATATTACATAAAACCAATGCAGACTAGTTGAAATTTACTTAAAACAATTGTAGATAACTATTACATGATACGGTCCGTCGGTGATGCGGTCACGGGAAGAAGCTTCCGCGGAGAGAAAGTAGTCCCATGTCAACGGCCATACGTGGGACGTTGCTTTTCCCAATTCGCATATGACGTCACTATGACGTCACATCCGGACACGTGACACCCGGATGACAGGTCACATCTGGGTCAAAAGGTCAAAGGTCACATCCGGTCACGTGACGGCCCAGCAATAAGGCCCTACCTAAGACCCCAGTGACTCCCAATGTGAATCTCCCGGAATACACGTCATCAAACAGGAGTAGTATATAGAAGACGGGGCGAGGTAAGTTTTCCAGGGAGGTAACTCTTGGTCCCCTTTTTCCGCCAGGGGGTGCCACCAGTCCCGTATGACTACACTTCCGGTCTGGGTGAATGGAGCGTGACCTTGCCATATGACGTTACTTCCGGTCTGGGTGAATGGGGCGTGACCTGTGAACATGATAGGATATGTACTGACCTGTCTGGGGACTCAATGTCGTTCATCTCCGTGTCTTTTCGGTGAGCGGAACATGTACTGGGGTTTTTCCCACAATGTCGTTCACCTCCGTGTTTCTTCGGTCAGGTCCGTGTCTTTTCGGTGAGGTCCGTGGGAACATGATAGGAGATGTACTGACTTGTCTGTGGGTTTTTCCCACAATGTCGTTCACCTCCGTGTGTCTTCGGTCACCTCCGTGGCTTTTCGGTGAGGTCCGTGAAGATTATGACGGAGGTGACCGAAAGATGTGACGGAGGTGTGCGAAGAGACACGGAGATCACCGAAGAGTCACGGAGAGTTCGGTGAGGTCCGTGAAGATGTTACGGAGGTGACCGAAAAGACACGGAGGTGACCGAAGACACACGGCGGTCACCGAAAAGACCCGAATGTCATCACCGAAGAGTCACAGAGGTGACCGAAAAGACACGGAGGTGACCGAAGAGACACGGAGGTTACCGAAAAGACCCGAATGTCACGAAAAAACGTATAAAAGTGGAAATTTTTAGTGGGGTTGCTGCATTCATTGGCCTGCCGAACGGAGCTATCTCACCAGCCTGCCTGACCAGCCTACCTGACCAGCCTGAACCACTCTGACGACAGGAGCTACTTGCCGGAGCCTCACTGCAGCATGAGACGTGGAGAACATTTTCCAGTGGATCCAGGAGCGCCTCTGGCTGAAGTCTTGCCCGAAGACGAGCGTGTGAGTGAGATTTATCGACGTCACTGGACCACTATACGCCATTGTTTTCACCGTCACCGTCGTCTATTGGACTTGTATAACTTTCGACTGCAGGAACTCACGTATCTTTCTACTTACGCCGAGAGCATTTTCACAGATCAGGTCACAGCGTTCAAGTTGAATATCACATTCGGCTACATCTTACGGCACAAAGAGACGGACCAGTTGCGGTATTTTTATCCCAGCAATAATACCTATGTGTTTGATCAGCCCTTCACGGTGACGGATGCAATTTCTCTGGAGCCACTCATCGACCAACTGACTACGTTGGACCCATTGGAATGGGCCCGGTTGCAACGACCCAATACCAAATGGACTGTAGAAATGGTGACCAACGTCACATTTTTCGTCACCAAAATGAGAGATCATCCTATCGGCGCTCCTGTCATTCTTCCACCTTGGCTGCTTCATCGAAGAGGACTGTATGCGTTAACGCGAGGCGTACGGGGTCCCTACAAAGACCGGAAATGTCTGTTTCGGTGTTTGGCCGTGCATCTGTAATCCCCGGAGTTGTGACAAAGTGGCTAATGGCTATTGGAGACAGTATTTACAGAAGCAAGACTTGGATGAGCGGCAGTTCCGGGGAGTCCCCTTTAAGTATTTGGATGTCGTGGAACTCTGTTCAGCATCAATATCTTTGTATACCGATTACGATGCGAGGATGACATATTTGTGGCTGAATTGGTTCATCGCTCAACAGAACGGTATGTTTCTACGATGAAAGTCAATGTCTTCGACGACAATGGGGTGAGTCATTTTTCCCTCATCTACAATATGAGCCTGTACGCGCAATCCTACAGTTGTGCCTAATGCCATCGGGTGTTTCACCACTCTGTCACCTACATCAGCACGAGAAGATTTGTGACAACACTGTGAAACGCAAATTTCCTGGTGGTGTGTATCATAATACGCCTACCATTTTCGAGGAGCTGGCCGATGAGGGTCTTATCATACCGGAAGAGGACCGTTATTTTCCCTACCGGGCGTGTTACGATTTCGAGGCCCTGTTGGATCCCATGGACATGTTCTCAACGAAAACGCAGTGGACGCAGCGCCATATTCCCCTCAGTGTGAGCATTTCCACCAACGTACCCGGCTATGACGTTGCGCCCGTCTGTTTCGTGTCCACCGGGGATTCCCATGAGTTGATTACCCGCATGATGGGTTATTTAGGGGAAGTCAGTGCGGCCAGTACGGAATTGTTGGTGTCCAAGTTCCAGGACGTACTGGACCAACTGGACGATCGGATTCCTATACCAGGTGTATCGTTTAGTGACGATGAAGAGTCAGCGTCAGAGTCGGACACCCAGGAGCCGGAACCCATTCAGTCGTAGGATGTACCTTTACCTAAACCGTATGCGGAGAAATTGAAAGCCCGCTTCCTACAATACCTAGGCCAGTTACCTGTGCTCGGTTTCAACTCGGGGCGATACGACTTGAACATGGTGAAGGAATTTCTCTACCCTTACTTGGCCCAGGCTAATACCATCAAGTCCGTCATCAAGAAGATCAATAATCATATGGCCCTCACTACCACGTCACTCCATTTCCTGGATGTACGGAACTACTTACCTCCCAATTATAGCTATGATCAGTGGGTGAAGGCGTATGCCTGTGCACAAACCAAAGGGAGGTTCCCTTACACGTATATATCGACGCTCGACCGCTTGGAGGAAACACAGTTGCCACCCCGGTACGCGTTCTTTGACGATTTGAAGCAGGTGGAATGTTCGGAAGACACGTACCGGGAACTACAGCAGGTATGGAACGACCAACACATGCAGACCTTGCGAGATTTCCTGATATGGTATAATAACTTAGATGTGGTTCCTTTCCTCGAAGCGGCCGAGAAAATGGTTCACCTCTTTCGTCGTGAGATGCACGTCGACATATTCAAGGAGTGCTTGAGTTTACCGGGTCTGGCGCTTCGCCATCTTTTTCAAGATTGTCCTACATACTTCTCGCTGATACAGCAAAAAGACGCGGATATGTATGATTGTCTAAAGCAGAACATCGTCGGCGGACCTAGCCTTATTTTTCACCGCTATCACGAGAAGGACGTCACCACTCTCCCCAGTGGGAAACCCTGTGCCAAAATCATCGGATTCGATGCCAATGCCCTGTACCTGTGGTCCCTTGCCCAGCCCATGCCCAGCGGTCATTATACGCGCTGGTTGGCGGAAGGTCAACATTTCACACCGCAACGCACCCCCTACAAACATCTCGCCGACCAGTGGTTGGACTGGGAGGCCTATCGACGGGGAATTTCTATACGCCATCAGACCAACACCACAGAGAAGCGCATAGGAGATCGTCGACTCCCCGTCGATGGGTTTGCCCTTGTGGGTAGAACACCGACCGTATTCCAGTTTTATGGATGCTATTGGCACGGCCACGAATGTCATTTCTGCGCTGGACGCTTCAACCAACGACGTGGGAAATCGGCGGAAGAATTACGGGAAGAAGTCCAGGAGAACGCCGATTACATCAAAGAGAGGGGATATCACCTCATCGAAATGTGGGAGCGTGAATTTCACACCATGTGCCAGGCCCTCCCACATTTACGCCGTTTCCTTAAAGCGCACGAGTACCCTCTCAGTCGTCGGCGACTCCTGAGTCTGCCACAGATGTTCGACGCCATTCGTTCCGGGGACCTCTACGGCTTTGTGGAATGCGACCTGCATGTTCCCGACGCTCTCAAGCCATTCTTCGCCCAGTGCCCACCTATTTTCAAGAACACACTGGTGGGTCGGGATGACATTGGAGACACCATGGGTGCCTATGCTGAGGAACACGAGTGTTTGCCTCGACCTCGACGGATGTTGATTGGCAGTATGTGGGCAGAGAAAATCTTGCTGGGCACTCCGCTACTACAGTGGTACATCAGCCACGGTCTGGAAGTCACGCGCGTGTACCAAGTCTTACAGTACGTACCCAGCGCCTGTTTTGCGGGGAATGCCGACATCGTGACGTCTGCCCGTCGTCAAGGTGATCAAGGAAGCTCACGGGCAATGGCTATTATGGCAAAACGGTCACTAACCAAGATAAGCACGTGAACGTGAATATCTGTACCACCCAACAAGCCCGCAAAAAGGTCAATTCTCCTCTGTTTCGCTCCGTGGAGGTCATCGATGACGACACGTATGAAGTGACTTCAGCCAAAAAAACTATCCGTTACAACCTACCCCTCCAGATTGGATGTATGGTATACCAGGTAGCCAAGCTGAGGATGCTCCAGTTTTTGTATGATTTCATGGGTGTGTATTTTAATCCATCAGCCTGACAACTCATGGAGATGGATACAGACTCTGCTTACATGGCCGTGTCTAATGCGGATTGGGAGTCCCTGGTCAAACCCGAGTTACGTGCACAGTATGAGGCGGAACGGGACCAGTGGCTACCTCGACGTGACCATTACCAGTACGACAAGCGGACGCCGGGCCTCTTCAAGTTGGAGTGGAGTGGGGATGCCATGATTGCTCTCTCCTCGAAGACGTATTACTGTTACGGTGGAGACCAAAATAAGTTTAGCTGCAAGGGGGTGAACCGGCGCGATCCGGCCATCGACAAAGCTTTGTATCTGAACGTGCTGCAAAGCCAGGCCAGTGCAAGTGGGACTAACAGAGGATTTCGGGTCGTGGACCACCAGATGCGGACGTACATCCAGCAACGAGACGCCTTCACCTTCTTCTACCCCAAGCGGAAAATCCTTCCCGATGGCATCAGTACCACTTACCTGGATTTGTGAAACTATGACATTTGATATACTCTTCATGATATGAGTTAAAACTAGTACTGTAAAAAAGTCAGAAGGGTCGCCAGTCCTAAGCGCAGGGCGTGGGTTCGAATCCGACGCTCTCACAGTTTTTACACACCACCTGTATTCTTTTGTACATATTCTATACATTCTTGTTCACCTGAATAAAAAAAAAGTCAAAAACATCACTTGTGTTTTTTCATGAATCTTTTTATTGAACATCAATGAACGTCAGAACAACAACGTCATAACAAAAAACAATGAGAACACCGCGCGGTGCATTGAATCAATTAAGACAACCAGAGAAATGGGGCATGCACATTAAAACGAGAGGCAGTCCAGTCGTATACGAGTACATCACGGTCTTCGGCTTGAGAATAATCATCAAACATTTGTATGATCGTTTGCATAGAATGTCCTCTACTCCGGTGAGTGAGATAAAACACACAGTACTATCCGCATACACTACTCAAGCGTCCTTGTAATCTTTTAGTATTCCAGCGCCACACTGTAGTAGATACGTCCATGAACTTCACCAAATCGGGATGCAGGGGTGCAAGTCCGTAGGAATCAAAGTATTCGCCTTGGCCTAGGGTGTCCACGTACACAGCCACCCAATGTTCACCGGGTCGAGTACCAGGGTCTGTATTCAGGATGTAGGCTGCTGGGGTGGTTGGGGTGGTGGGAAACACATTGCGTGGAAACACACCTCGAAAGGGTACCCGAGGATCTCGCTGGAGTATGCCCATCAGCTGCTCTGTATCCATGACTCTAGCTGGCGTAGTCACACAGGACGTTTCTTTGCTGATCCACGGTGATGACGTTATCAAACTCGGCGTAGCAAATCACGTTAATGGTATGCATTAGAGGGACGGAGAAACGCAGTTCCAACCGTAAGTTTCCTTTCTTGAGCAAGGCCAGTTGATGATCGTGTTCCAAGGTTGGGGTGATGTCGAAGGCGAACAAAGTGTACCCACGGCTAGTCTCGTCGAGTGATGGTATTTCCTTCGTCCTGATTGTTTTGTCCTGTGGCTGTAAACAGGTTCAGGTAGCTCCGCACATAGTGATGGTTATCAAAATCCGGTTGTAACGGACGGGCTGGAATTTGATGGCCGGCCACGTGCAGTGCCAAAAAGTTGACGTTGAAATGTTGAAAGTTGAACGGATTCTCATTCCACTGTCCATTGAAACTGGTGTTGGTCACACACGCCAGGGTAAGACGTTTAGGGAGATCCCCTAGAAATAAATTTTCACGATTGGCCATCATCGTGCCTGCTGGCACAGAGAACACCTTGGTCTGTACGCGTCGGATGGGGTACAGGGCTGGTTTTTTCGATAAGGCTTCCATGTGACTCACCAACACGCCCTGTTGCAAATCCACCGTACGGACAAACAGGGCTGCATCTTCTATGATGATCTTGTAATTGGGGGCATCTCCATCGGCCATCAAGGCGAAAGTGGGTGGGGAACGGATCAACTTGATCTTGATGGATACACCGTTCATCATGTAGCGGTCTTGCAGGAACAGATCGGCGTGCAGTCGTCCCATCATATCGACGGACGTGCTACGGGTTGTAAGCTGCCTGCGATGGCCGAACCCATTATTGGCAACGGTGACGGCATCCATGGCTCCGGGTGTATCCCTGTAGTACAGCGAGGCTTGCAAGTGTGTTTTTTTGGCATCTTCGCCGTACGACAACAGCGTCTCCATGTAGGCTCGGTACGGGTACGTATTGGTGGACGTACTGATGAGTTTATCGTTCAGACTGATATCCACCTGTTGGAACAAGGAGTGTAGCCAAAGATTCACCGGGCCTACCACCGCATCGTTCGCCATGGGCATCCCGTCGTTGTCCACTATTTTGGCTTTCACGCACAAGTACGTGTGGGCTAAATCCAGGTAGGCCGTATCTTTGTTCTCAATGGTAAATTCCAGTGGTCCCGTACCCGCGATGTTCTACCCAACGTCCTTCGGCGACACTGGTCTGTGTGGGTGGAATAGTCCACAAATCCAATTCACTGTTGGTAGACGGACACGACTCGGAGTGAATGAATGCCATTATGCGAAGATGTCTCTCTTACCCTTCTTCTTCCGGGGTGTGCGTCGTCGGTGTGTCGGTCGTCGAATGACTCTTTCCTGTGCCCGTGGTTGTCTTTTAAGGGCTTTGGCGATCAAGACGCTGCCTGCTTCTTGTGCCCGTCGTTTCAAGGCTTGTCGGGGTGCCGTTCTTCCCAAGACATCACCGGCCACGCGCAGTCCACAGCGTATCGCTTGTTTACCCACCGCTTTTACTCCCCGTGTCACCAAGGGCAAGAACGTTTTGACGATGCTGCCCAGTATGTTACCCAACCCATGACCTCGTTGCATGCGTGCATCGCTAAAGATGGGCAAGCTACCTCCCGTTTGTTTCTTGTAGTAGTCGGCATAGCTGGCCGTATGGCACTGGTAAGGCACGTACATTATACGAAGTGAGGAGAACGTGCTTGTCGGAAATGAAGTGTCAGCACCACTTTCCCTCGTTCGAATGCGACCGGGTGTCCCGTGTCATCTCTTATTACAAGCGTCTAATCCGTCATTCATAATCCAGCCGTCGTCCATTAGAGAATATCCGCGTCCATAATCCAAAGACCTATTCCATTTTCCATATAACAGTATTAGCACCAAATTCAAAAAGACAATCATAGTATACATAAACATAGGCTTGTTTCCTGCAAGAGAGAAGCGGTCAACAGTTTTCAATGATGCCGGCAAGACATGATGATGTTCCAAAAATATCAAATCCGTATCGCTGATCAGTATTCTTAATCCATAATATTCGTTGTAAAGTCGTCATCTAAAGAATGATGTATCTCAGTCACGCTTTGATTGTGACTGTTCATATGAGTACCATGAGGATCTTGAAGTACATGGGTTCATACGGCCCCTAGCCCCGGGTTAAGCGGAATTAGACACAAGTTACGAAACGTAGCGCCATAGATCTTGCACGCTACGTTCGTATTTTGCTATCAGCATGCGATATGTCTCGCCAAATTTGAGAAACTTTGGGTGTAGGCGCTTGGTGGAATAGCCCTGTTTTTTAAGTTTCTGCACCAGTGTTTTGTGACGTTGATTAAAATCGTCACATTTAACACAGGATCTAGCAAATGCTACTAAGCGAGATATGTATACGCCATATGCAGGTCGCACTGGAATATTACTGTCCAGAAAGGGATAGTTTACGATGTCGAAATTGTAATCATCTCTTTTGTCATAAAGTCGACGAGAGAGAATGCCCGCTTCATTTTTATAGAGATATAGATCTAAATATGATGTGCCTGTAGGGCTATCTGTAGTTTCCTTCAAATCCAGTGAAGGTGGATATATATCCTTCACTGCCTCATTTATACAGGGTGTATAAAAAAAAACGGAGTCCTAGTACGATGACATATTTTTCATTGAGCAAAGGAGACATTTTTTTTGAAAACAAAACGGTGTACAATCAAAATGTCTTTTAACTCTGAATTTAACAAAAGGTGTACAATTCAAATGTCTTTTTAACAGACAATTGAATCTCAATCTTCAACGTGTCCTCCATTTCTCTGGATGCAGGTACGCGCACGTTCATTCATTGCCGCCACGGCCCGTCTGATAAGTGCCTGGTTCTGCCTCAGGTTGTCAACTTCTGTTATGATGCGCTGTTCCAGGTCATTGAGATCTGCTGGAGGCGTGATGTACACCCTGGACTTTAGGTAACAGTTAAAAGACATTTTAATTGTACACCGTTTTGTTTTCAAAATGTCAATGAATTCAGAGTGGATAAAAGACATTTCATTTGTACACCGTATTTCTTTTCTTTCAAGGGCAGACGAATGATGTAAACCAAATCTGGCGCAAGTCACATTTCACTCATAATTGAAGAATAGCTATTGTTCTAACATGCTTGATCACAGATCATTGAATTGTTCAGCTGGTCAGTCCCAAAGGGTCGGTCTTGATGACAAATCAAAAAAAAAAATAGATTTCTCCTTTGCTCAATGAAAAGCGCCTGCATATAGTCATATTCATAAGAGAACAGATACACCGTGATCGTGTTGATATCGGTGTGTCGTACGGGCAGGTAGAGTATGTGGTTGAAACTCTGGGTGACTTGATCGCCATGCTTCTTTTTAATGGGCACCATCCGTAACGGAGGTGTGTTCACATCGCCCACAATATGGCTGTCCACTGCGTCCGAGTAGACGTAGAGTCCGTACATACCCACTTTCATATCCATCACAACATCGCCTGTGTCGGTGGTGGGACCCGCGTAGATGTCGTAAGGGAGACCTAACATTTGCTGTAGCCTAGGACTAAGTTCCACACCCACGTTGGGGCTGAGCAGGATACAGGCCTTGTCGTGGTGTGTGTTGTAATCGAAGATCACGTGATTCTTGAAGGGAAACATTGGCGCAGAAACTTAAAAAACAGGGCTATTCCTCCAAGCGCCTACACTCAAAGTTTCTCAAATTTGGCGATACATATCGCATGCTGATAGAAAAATACGAACGTAGCGTGCAAGATCTATGGCACTACGTTTCGTAACTTGTGTCTAATTCCAAGTTCGTATGAACCCATGTACTTCAAGATCCTCATGGTACTCATATGAACAGTCACAATCAAAGCGTGACTGAGATACATCATTTTTTAGATGACGACTCTATAACGAATATTATAGATTAAGAATACTGATCAGCGATACGGATTTGATATTTTTGGAACATCATGATGTCTTGCCGGCATCATTGAAAACTGTTGACCGCTTCTCTCTTGCAGGAAACAAGCCTATGTTTATGTATACTATGATTGTCTTTTTGAATTTGGTGCTAATACTGTTATATGGAAAATGGAATAGGTCTTTGGATTATGGACGCGGATATTCTCTAATGGACGACGGCTGGATTATGAATGACGGACTAGACGCTTGTAATTTGACGGGTCTTGAACTATTCGTCACCACCCGTAGAGACTTATAATTCAACAATGTGGTCAGACCCTCTATGAACGCCTTGGGGGTATCGTATTGGCCTTCGGGTAGAGTCAGTCGGTTTATTTTGCCTTCGTAGGTCACCTCGTACCATACTTCTTTGCCTCGCACGTTGTACCACGAGTAATGGTATTGAATATCCACCAGTCCACATTCCCACCGTCCAGCTAAATGCAACGGTTGCGGTAATTGGGTCACGTATTTGGCCAAGGTGTTGTCAGGAAACACATCGAGCGAACTGTTACTGGGCAACGTGAGGTAAAACATGACGACTGAACTTTCTTGCTTCTGCACCTGGCTTTAATAGGGCTCCCAGGCCTTGGGCGGATGACCTCGGCGTCGTGATCGTCGCGGTGACTTGCTTTGTATCAAAGCTCTGGAGCGCTGGAGCCTCTTTACCGGGGATGGTGTTTTAAAGGGTGGAAAAGAAGATGCCCGTCGTTGTGGTGTTTTGGAGGGTGACTCCGGTTCCCAAGAAGAGGGTGGTGGTGGTGGTGGTGGTGGTCTACTCGGCGATTGCTGAGTCCGCTGCATAAAGGCCCAACGGTTAGGATCCCCCACCAATTCTTGAGGGGTGTGTGTGTCTTTCAACCCCTGAGCAAAGGCTTCCCAGCCCGGTGGATTAGAGTGTTTGCGAGAGCGCACCGTATCGTTGATCAAATCGGTGATATGAGACCCCGGCACCACTCGGTTTCGAATAAGCAGTTTCCCCTGATCGCTCTAACCCATATCGGGATTCTGTTTCACCCGGTCCAACAATAAACGAGCCTTGGTCTTGAATGCCTTAGGGACACTGGCCAACACTTCATCTTCCAGCTGAGGTGATGATGGCGGTGTGGGTGCTGGCGCTGCTGGTAGTGGTGCTGGTGGTGTACTACCCCTATATTGATCCATAAACGTCTTGTACCGGTTCAGCGTCTGATGGTAGAGTTGAATTTTCTCGTGATCGGGTAGTCGACGTTGGAGTATACTATTCATCTCTTCGTCGAGAGACTGGAGTTGTTGCACCGTGGCAGGCACGGGATAGGGTGATTGGAAACTCTGTAACAGTCGAGGTTCGACCAGCATCATTTTTTTGTTCCATGACGTTAGCGTCCCAAGATGGATCCTACTAACGGTCCCAGTACGGTGGCGGCTAAGGGTGCGAGGAGTGCCCCGAGAAATCCACCTCGGTGAAACACCTGTTTCTTTTTCTTTAAACTTCCCGTCTTCTTCACCAGCGTTCGGAGACCCGTCTTGTGCCGTTGCAATTTCCCTTTCTGCAGGGGACTGAGAGGAACATTCCCTTTTAACACATTATGAGCGACTTCACACAAACACCGTACCAATTCTGCGTCCGCGCCGCACACCAGGGCCCGGCCCATCTCCGGTGGCGCGCTGCGTAATACGCGGAGGGCCGGCGCATGCTTCCGTATCCGTGCATACATGATGAGGAAGTGAATGCTAGAGGGTTGTGTCTTCTTCTTTTATTTGGGTGTGTACACCGTCTGGAACTCTCCGGGGGAAATGTGGGTGCGCAATCGAAGTGCGGAGGGTGTTCCTTGTTTCAAGTCGATGAGCAGATACCCGTGGGCCCCTTGGGTGGCATCTTCAAAGGCTTCCCGCACAAAGGCCGTGTTTTTAGGGTACATCTGTTTCGCCAGGTGCATAATTTGTGATGCGTCTCTGGGGTTTTTGAACAAGACCACATACTGAGCATTCAAACTGATGTTCCTGTGCTCTTTGTTCTTACTGAAGAGATTCTGGACGATGTAGATGATGCTCAACCGACGATGATGGCTCCCTTTCGTAAAGAGACGCGTCACCCGACTGTCCGTTTCGGTCATCAGATCGTCTACCACGACCAACGTGTCTTCTGGGGTATCCTCTGGGGGTAATCCTTCCACCAACGTGAGTCCAGATATGCGTGCCAGTTCCTCGTACGCAGGCTGCCAAGCTCCATAACACCACAGGATGCGAGCCACGGGTGGTGAAATGAGGGCTGACCCGTGTTGGATGAGCCGTTGAACGAAGTGTGTTTTTCCCGACCCGGTCGGTCCAGCGATGAGACACGTGAAGGGATGCTGCCACCGAGGATCCATAGGGTTTTATTTGGTGATTTGCGCCCAGCGTTCAGAGGCCCACCACCGTTGTCGTGGATCCCACCGGGGGTCGTAGTCGTGCGGGTACCGTTGCCGTGGTAAACGTGGTACTAGTCCCACTCTAGGTGTTAGCGTCGTGGTGGTGGTGGTAGTGGGAGTCCTATGTTGCCGTGGTTTTGCCCTGGGTCCTGGGGAAGATGATGCGGGTGTTTCGCTTCTGACGGTAGGACTAGACAGGTACACGGGGGGACCCCGGGTGAAGTTCCGCAGAGGTGGCGGAGGACTAGACCGCGTAGTGGGATGGGTTGTAGAACGTGGTGATCTGGTAATGTTCCGCAGCGTAGTAGGAGAGGAGGTGGTGGTGGTGGCGGTGGTGGTGGTGGTGTTGGATGATTGCACTTGACGTTGGGGGGCAGAACTTGGACGAGTGGAGGGTAGGTTGAAACAGGATATCAGGTACGCCAAATAAGGTACCCAGAAGCACTAGTAGACACACGACGGTACCGACTTGTCCTTTTCGAGTCCGCAGCAGTAAGGGCAGATGTGCACTGTCCATGGTACAACCCTACACTGAAGGCTGTAGGCGATGTGAGGTAGAATTTATAGCCGTTTCATGTCACGGGCTGAGACCCAGGAATTAAACGAACTGGGCCAACCTTGCCATTTGACGAAATGATAGGGGATGCCACGTCGACGTTCCGTTTTCAAAATCTTTTCCACCGTGTAGTAGTCTTTCCGTGTTTTTACCACCGGTTGTAATTCTGCCTCGTAAAACGTGCCTTGCAGTGTTTCTCCTTGTAGATCTTCCAGTTGATAGACGTGTGGGTGTCGAGGGTTATGGCGAACGATGACAAAGTGCTCGTCACTCCAGTTGGGCAAGTAACTTTTCTCAAATTGCCCTTTGACTTTACTGATCCGTACCACATCCCCGCGTTTGTAACGGGGTGACGTGAGTGGACTTGGTTCTATCGAGTACAGCGTACGGCGCACTTGATGTTCGTTGCGTTCCGTCACATCGAGGGGAGCCCGCTGGATACTGCGATGATAGGCTCGATTGTACCCTTGGACCAGTTGAGGTAGCACATCGATGTACCGTCGGGTGTTTTTGGCGGTAAAATACTTTGGTCTCGTTGTACGTATGGAAGAAAAACACCTTCTGTTTCTTAAGAAAGGCTTGAAAGTGGCGGTTGAGAAATTCTGTGCCTTCATCCGTTTGCAAATAGAGGGGTTTGCGTCCCGTCTTGAAAATCTGCTGGAACGCTCGTACCAGATTCTCTCCTGTTTTGGTCCGGATGGGTAGCACCCACGCGTACTTGGATAAAATATCGATACAGGTCAACATGTACCGATGTCCATCATTGTGGGCAGCAAATCGACTCATATCGACCAAATCGGCCTGCGATTGTGCGTCTACGCCTCCCACGATGACTCGGTTACGGCGAAAATGTCGTCGGGCTGCTCGATGTAAGCTATAAGTGTCTTGGGTTTTTAACCATTCTCGAACTTCAGTTCGACTGATGCCTTGGGAATGTGCAGCTCGAGCGAGCGCTCCCACAGCGCTATAAGCGGCTGGACTGGTTGGCTTGTAATACAAATCTGTTAACAGTCTTACGCCACGTGGATTCCTGCCGGCCGGCCTTGCGGGTACTCCACTGGCTGCCGTTTCGGATTCCCTTTCGGGTCCCCCTCTGGGTTGCGCTGTTGTGTGTTCGCTTCATGAGTAGACACTGACACTCTAGCCTGTGTGCACCCTATAGATATAGTACTTCATCGACAATGGGGACTACTTTTTCCAAGGCCGTCCATAGATCAGGGTCCAGGGTAAAACCACCCTCGTTCAGACAGAGGAGTCGAGCAAAAAAGGCACCGCGAAAAATGTAGACGTCGTCACACAGGTGAATGCTATCACCGTCGAGGTCACCCAACAACACACGTTTCAAGGTAGTCCAGCCTTCAGGTGACAAAGAGACGCGCGCTTTGGGTTCAGACGTACACCAACACCTACGTCCGCTATCGATGAGGTCCACTCGTTTGGGGTACAACAATAGGGTGTAGCCAGGTGTAAGAGTCCGGGTAGCCACAGAGTTCGCGTCGGGGTGCAGTAAGTCGTGGACGTCGGGGATAATAGTTTTCAGCGCCTGCCATAATGCAGGACGGAGTGTGATATGGGGACCACCACGCTGTTCTAACCGGGGAAAAATAGAATCATCTCTACCACTTCGTAGGTAGACACCCACTCCCACGTGCATGAAATCGACTTCGGGCTCTTTCCCCTGTAACAACCGTGTCAATAGAGTCCACCCTGCTAGGGTTAAACATAGCTTCACCTCTCGGGGTTGTTCTTCTTCGATGAGCTGCAGGTGATGGTCATGGACGATCAGGGTGACGTTGGTGGTCAGTTGGAACAACGCAAGCTCTCCATCTGCTCCGTGTGCTCCCATGGTGGTGAATGACAAAACACCGACTAGGGAGGCCTGTATATATCGCTGTGCAGGGGCTTATACTACACCCTGTGAGTGCCTAGTGGACTAACCTATACTCCCTGCAAAATAAGGGGTTGGGTAATTTTTTATACTATAATGTGCCCCAATGGGTATAATTAACTCCTAGTCCGTAGCCGTACACGTTACAGTTTTTTCATTTGTTCGTGTCTCTCTATCCTAATCCGTACCCGTACACGTTCTGGTTTTATTTTTCCGTCTCCCTTCACCCTTCGTGAAAGTCCGTGATCTCTCGGTAGTGTCATGTTAAATTAACCCCTAGTCCGTAGCCGTAGTTTAATTTTTTTCGTGCCTCTCTATGCTAGTCCGTACCCGTATACGTTATAGTTTTTATTTTCCATGGCCCCACCTTCGTCAAAGTCCGTGATCATTCAGGGTGTAATGTTATAGAGATACGAATTGATTTAACCTAGGAATTTGCTATACCAATTTCGTGCAAAAAGAGATTGAAAGTTAACCCAGGAGGCATGACCCGAGCCTTATTGGGCCAATCAGCGACCCGTATATCAACCAATGGCGAGGACGGAGACAGAACCAATGAAAGAGGTTCGCGCCGTTTAAACAGCCAATGAAAATCTACTCTATATTCAGTATAAAACCCAGGGGACGCGTGGGGAAAAGCCGCATTCAAATCATATTTCTCAAGCTGTCAACTACGTATGAAGATCAACATGAGTCGAGTTGCGAAAATGAGCACCACCAAAGGAGCGGCAAAAGAGAAGCGACAGAGGGAGAAGCTAGCGAAGAGTGTGAAAGCTTTTTGGATGGCGGAAATACAGCGGTGGACACGGTCCAACACCAATTTTACGCCGCTGTCCTGGGCGGCATTATACTACTCCGTTACCAGAGCGCTCACGACATTTACGGGAGAAGATTGGATTTCGGCCCTGAGATATGCTCTCAATGAAGAACAGCTCCAGAGAGAACAACAACAACTCCAACAACAACGCCATCCGGAATTCGTCAATTTAGACGAATTACCGAGCATTCCACGGGCTACATTCCTGGACCATCTACCATCGGTACCAGACTCTGATGACGATGAACAACAACAACCTGGCCGATGCTTTTCCGCCAGTTTGGAGTAGACAGGCAAACTCCCCCTGAATAAAACAGGGTAAACAAATTGCCCTTAACGGCCCTTTTCAGGGCCAACCCAATCTTACGAAAGGGGACTTCTAACTTGGCACATTCAATTAAAATCAGGCCCTACATTGGTGAATCTCCTCTCCTCTATATTCTATGATTACCAAACTCCAACCCCCAAAAAAAATCTGCCAGCAAAGGCCCTTTTCAGGGCCAACCCCTAGCCTTCCAAACAGCACTTATAACAATTGCCCCTAGACCCTACCCATGCAAATCTCCTCTCCTCTATGATTACCAATCTCCCACATCTCACAGCAAAAAATTGTTTACACTCGGCTTTTTCCGGGACTACTCGGTATATCTCAATCTCCTCTCCTCTCTGATTACCAATCTCCCACACCTCACAACAACAAAATTCACACTCGGCTTTTTCCGGGACTACTCGGTATATCTCAATCTCCTCTCCTCTATGATTACCAATCTCCCACACCTCCTCACAACAACAACACAAATTTTTACACTCGGCTTTTTCCGGCACTATTCGGTATATTATTACCGTACATTCATACTAATAGTGTTTTTTTATTTTACCTGGGCGCTGTTAGTAGGAAGTTCCCATTTACTAAGTGTTAATTACCTATTGTTACCTAGGTGTGTGCATGTGCAGGAGTTGGTGTTTTTTGTGCTTTTAATTAGAAGCTTGCTCTTTCGAGTATAATTGGGGGTCCTCATAAGGACCGTTAGGAAGATGTAAGGGGATTACACCGATCGGAACAGGTTTTCTCGCCTCTGGGTACACACGGGACATTTCAGCGCGACGAGTGTACACGCTATGGGCTTGTAAGTGGGCGTAGGCACTGGTCTTCCTGCATGTCTGTGAATACAGCGAATACATAACGCTTGGTGTCCACATGGAAATATAGCGTATTTGGCGTAGCGACTACTGCATTGGACACAGGGTAAATACTGTGCCGCTCCCCGTGTTGTGTCTCGCTCCAGTCTTCTTATTTCGGTACAGTAATACTCAAGATATCGCTGCTGTAAAACAGCCATCTGCTCTTTTTCTTGTTCTTCTTTTTCTTTTTCTTGGTCTTCTTCGAACTCATCTTGTAGGAGTTGATCAATCTGTTCGTCGTCGGTAGGATAGACGTAGGGACTCACGCAGGGACTATTGTCCACTCCATCATTGAATTCCCCGGTTGCTTCTTGGTCTTGTTCTTGGTCTTGATGTTGTTTAAACACATCTTGTATGACTCGCTCAAACCGTTCGAGTTGGAGCGTACTATCAGGCCGTACGTCGTAGGTACTATTGGCGGTGACATCTCCATCCGCTGCCTCTTCTTCGCCTTCTTCATCGTCTTCAATATCGATGAATTGACCCGTGGCATGGTGAAGATACTGCCGCTTTTGTTGTGAAACTGGGGTGAAAGTCTCGCTGCCCTCCACCGGCTGGTCTTCGTGTTCATCATCTTTGTATAGCTCTTCTAATATGTTGTCAAGCCACGCCTCGTTAATAATATTGTGCACTCCATCAATATCCATGTGTTGAGCCATGATGTAGTTCAAAATGAATGGATAGCAGACGACACTGCGGGATTTTTATAGTATAACCATAGAGCGCCCGTATGAGGGCGCGGACGTCATCGAAATCTTCAGACTGAAACCATTGTGCCTGCTCAGGCCCGCTGAAATTTTGTGTTTCTTTTCCATCTTCAAACCGGTCTCATTTTGCAATAAATGCGAGTTGACGTGTAAAACTTATTTAAACTTGAACTTTGGGAACTTATAGTGTATCGCTGAAAAATTCAGAAGGTTGGCGGCAGCCTAAAACTATATTTTTAATCATTTTGTCGATTTTAGACCCGTATGGTTATGGGTGTGGTTGTGTGAAAAACCCGGTAAATTTGAAATAAATCGGCTTACCTCCATAAAAACACTTTAGGTGTGTTCCTCACATCCTGATAATGTCACCCTGAAAATTTGAGCGGGTTTAACGATGGAAAAGTATGAATTTTTGTCATATCACTCTTGCTACGGTAACACAGCACTATACAGTATGGAGTCGAATGTGTGTACAGCTATGCGTGTCAATGGCTGTGTTACCGTAGCAAGAGTGGTATGACAAAAATTCCTACTTTTCCATCGTTAAACCGTTAAATTTTCAGGGTGACATTATAAGGATGTGAGGAACACACCTAAAGTGTTTTTATGGAGGTAAGCCGATTTATTTCAAATTTACCGGGGTTTCCACACCCATAACGATACGGGTCTAAAATCGACAAAATGATTAAAAATATAGTTTTAGCCTGCCGCCAGCCTTCTGAATTTTTCAGCGATACACTATAAGTTCCCAAAGTTCAAGTTTAAATAAATTTTACACGTCAACTCGCATTTATTGCAAAATGAGACCGGTTTGAAGATGGAAAAGAAACACAAAATTTCAGCGGGCCTGAGCAGGCACAATGGTTTCAGTGTGAAGATTTCGATGACGTCCGCGCCCTCATACGGGCGCTCTACGGTTATACTATAAAAAGCGCGCAGTGTCTCGTCAGCTATCCATTCATTCAACTGCATCATGGCTAATCCTAGTAGACGGGCACTTTTCAACGCAATGAACACGGGACAACAAGATCCTAGAGAACATAGAGAACGGATTCGCTCGAACGGAGAAGACAACGAACATGTTACAATCATTACGAGCTTGCAGCGTGTTGATGAAGCTCATATTGCTGAAGTGTTAAGGGTGAGAGGCGCACAACAAGATAGAGAAATAAGGGACGCTGTGCAGGAAGAAGATGATGATGATGAAGCAACAGACGATGAAGATGTACCAGCGGTGGAGTGGTTGAACAATAGTAGACCCCCAGCAACTACAGCGGCGACTCAGGTGGCTACCACAACGACGGCTACCACAACGACCGCTACCGCAACAGGAATGACAACACCCTTACAAGAGATCAGCCACCTGAACCAACAGCTTGACGAATTAGAAGATGAAAAGTTTAAATTACGCCTACAACTGGCTAGGGAACAGAAGAGATCCACCTGTACCGTGTGTCAAGACGATGAAACGACGTACGTCTTTTTTCCTTGTGGTCACCTGTGCCTATGTGGTGTATGCTTGCTAAGCTTAACATGCATAGCGGGTTCGTGCCAGTGCGCAGAGACAGAGGAGTTTCATTTGAAGATGCGATGCCCTGTGTGTCGGGGATGGGTATCAGGCGTGAAAAAAATATTCCGCCCGTAACAGTGTGATACCGCTGTTCTTTCCAAAGTCCCTTTTTAGGGCCACCTAATTACACCCGAAAGGGAGGAAATTTTCTAACTAAAAGCACAAAAACACCAGTTCCCACACCAATACCCCCCTTTGCATAGAGTGAACACTAACACACATTTGAATTTCTAATATTTTTATTAACACAGTAGAATGAACATAAGGTTTTCACCACAGTAGACTCTTGGTGTTGAATTTTTTTAATACAATTATACGCTATCAAGGCGCTTAAATGAACATAGAATGAACATAGAATGAACATAGAATGTAGGAATACGGTGATGTCTGAATGTTTATGCAACAAGACTTGTGTGAAATGTTCAATATTTATGCAACAAGACTTGTTTGAACTCGTCATTGTCTTTCTGCCCCTAGTGCACGTAGATGAAGGTGGCAATCTGTTCACGTGGAATTCTGGGTAAACAGGCAGCTTGCAATGCCTCGGCAATTTGCACCTCGTTAACGGCCTGTAGTCCCTCAGTGATGAGCGCGTCTGATGGTATACTATTGTCCATACACGTATGCGTGTTGAAGAGTCCGTTCTTGTTCCCACAGCCTGCACATTGCTGGATACGCAAGTGTCGAATGCAGGGTCTGAGATGATCCAGGAATGTGTCGATGTACTTCTTATAAATATACTGAGTCACCTGGTCAGACAGGACTTCATGAATTTCAGCTGTGAGACTCTCCAGCTTCCGCCACGCAGGTATTTGCAGGGTGACGCCCTGAGATAAAGGAATACGCTTTTGCGTATGCGCCCTCAACTTCCATTTACGAATATGCACCAGCAGCATGTTGTTGAACATAGAACAGGTGAGAAAGATGTCGTCACCCACATAAAATTTCGCTTCGTCGCTCCCCTGGTGGTCAATGACCGCATCGACAGCGTAATAAATGGCCTGTACTCTTATCCAGGTGTCCAACGTCAAGGCGATATGCTTAGGTGGTTTGTCGTCCCAGGCCGCTGCGTTAAAATGCACTTCCTCTTCTTTGACACTCACAGTTCAATAGGGAGAGAGCTCCCAAGTGTTCGTCTGGGCCGCCTGGTAGGCCTGCTGGATAATGTCATTGATCTCCTGCACAGACATAGGAAGTAGCACCTCTTCCTTCGCTTGCTCAGGCACTTGCTGGGGAACTGGCTGAAGCACTTGCTGAGGTATTTCTAAAGGTGTTAGTCGGGGACGTTTGGTAGGTGGACCGGGTTTGGCAGGTAGACCGGACTGTTGGTGCGTACGTTTGGTAGCTGTACGCCCTTCGGCGATGTCCATGACTAAGATATTATCTTCTGAATCCTGGGCTTGAAGTAGATCTGCTATTCCTTCATTTCCTGTCTTCTTCAGCACCTCCACGAAGGCTTGAAATGCTAAGGGGCCACGGCGCAGTAGATCGTCGATGAGGGCTCTGTTTTGTCGCGAGGTGGTCTTCTCCGCCATGATATCTTCGACACCGTGTTTAAGGATTATGCTTTCCACCATAAGCAGATCACATATATCAGCCACATGCTGCATCTCATCAACGAGGCGAATACGGTGCTGTAGAAGCTTAGCTTGGTGACATGAGTCCATGACTGTTGGCTCAGGCTGGTCAGGTCAGTAGCTGCTATGGTGAGATAGACTGGTGAGGCAGGCTCAGGCTGGTGAGGCTCAGGCAAGTAGCTCCTGTCGTCAGAGTGGTTCAGGCTGGTCAGGTAGGCTGGTCAGGCAGGCTGGTGAGATAGCTCCGTTCGGCAGGCCAATGAATGCAGCAATACCCCTAAACATTTCCACTTTTATACGTTTTTTCGTGACATTCGGGTCTTTTTGGTAACCTCCGTGTGTCTTCGGTGACCTCCGTGTCTTTTCGGTCACCTCCGTGACTCTTCGGTGATGACATTCGGGTGTTTTCGGTAACCTCCGTGTGTCTTCGGTCACCTCCGTGTCTTTTCGGTCACCTCCGTGACTCTTCGGTGATGACATTCGGGTCTTTTCGGTGACCGCCGTGTGTCTTCGGTCACCTCCGTGTCTTTTCGGTCATCTCCGTAACATCTTCACGGACCTCACCGAACTCTCCGTGACTCTTCGGTGATCTCCGTGTCTCTTCGCACACCTCCGTCACATCTTTCGGTCACCTCCGTCACATCTTCACGGACCTCACCGAAAAGACGCGGAGGTGACCGAAGACACACGGAGGTGAACGACATTGTGGGAAAAACCCACAGACAAGTCAGTACATCTCCTATCATGTTCCCACGGACCTCACCGAAAAGACACGGACCTGACCGAAGAAACACGGAGGTGAACGCCATTGTGGGAAAAACCCCAGTACATGTTCCGCTCACCGAAAAGACACGGAGATGAACGACATTGAGTCCCCACAGACAGGTCAGTACATATCCTATCATGTTCACAGGTCACGCCCCATTCACCCAGACCGGAAGTGACGTCATACGGCAAGGTGACGCTCCATTCACCCAGACCGGAAGTGACGTCATACGGGACTGGTGGCACCCCCTGGCGGAAAAAGGGGACCAAGAGTTACCTCCCTGGAAAACTTACCTCGTCCCGTCTTCTATATACTACTAACAGGGTCCCCGACAATATCGCCAGCACTATGCCCAGCATAAATGACAAGTGGGGAACCCTCACTTTCTCCACAGAGCTAAATACACGCGGACCGGTCCGTATTGCCACGAAAAAAAATACATGAAACCATGGGCAGTAAGACTTATAGTAATAAACATAACCTATAGGTGTTGTACGATGTTTTTATGAAGACTCTATGATCAGTGCGACCACAGAGTCGAGCGTTTATTGTCCAGTATTTCTCCGCAAAAAATAAACATGCAAAATGACGGCGCTTGCTGTGGGGATTCCCCTTTTGACATCAAAATAGGAATCATCTATCGTGCTGCCATCCGGAGGCAAGGAAGACAACTATGACTGGGCGACCCCTCTGTGGGCGAATTTCGGGTGATCTCCCCTGATTCGAACTTTTGCATCTTTACGGGGAATGCCATGGGATAGGGGTGGTCATTATTTTTTTTCTTGTGGCATCTTGTTTTTCTCGTATGGAGCTGTAGAACACGATGGGTGGTGTCTCGAGGCTAAGCGGTGACATTTTTTGAAAAGTTCAGGTAGGACTGATGGGGTGGATAGGCCCATACTGGCTCAGTGGACAATGTTTGTCTCACTGGGAAACCCACTCATGGACATTTGCGGTATGGGTTGTGGCATCTTGTTTTTCTCGTCTCACCACGTAGAACACGATGGGGGGGCGGGGGGGGGGTCTGAAAGATAAGCGGTAAAATTGATGATGAATAATGAAAACAGTGCTAGACATTACATTATCAAGTTCCTGTTTGTTAACGGTTTTTCTCTGTATAACGATTGCTATGTATGAGAAGGTAATGTTCGACTGTGATCAGTATGGCGAGATACAGGAGGAAGCCTCTCTAATAACAGCATAATATATGCAATATTTCATTCGTATTAAATCCACTTTATTCATAATGTTATACAACATATGTGTAGAAATATAGATATTCTGCAAAATGTGTTGGTTGAAAATCGCTTGTGTACAGACACTCAAATTTTGAGATGAACACACGTCAAGGTTCTATACAAAATTAAAACGTCCAACATGTGGTTCGTGGGATTAAGATCAGACACGACATGACAGCTCATGACAGTGTGTTGGACTTACATGTGCCTTAGGGTGTACATTATTAGAGCATCTGATTAGACCGTAAGACGCCAAGGTTTTGAGTAATTGGATTTTAATTATGAGATATTCTGTTGCTCAACGCTTTTAAAAATTTATAATGACAGCTAACCTAATTGAACGCGTCAGTTTGTATGTACTCTACGTTATGAGGAACGAAAAAATTCGGAGGCAGAATACACAAATTTTATCAGTCAGAAAACTGCCGATCAATATTTTTCAATTTAGTTTGATTGACTTGGGTCTCTCCATGAAATAATATATAATATACAATTAATTAATTCTGGTTAGATCATTGCATGCATAATAATGGCCAGAGGCCTGCTCTCAGAGGTGGATTGACCGGTCAATGGGCATTATTTTCATGCAATTACATCACCAGATGTAATTAAAAAATCAAATCTTTTCGCAATTTCAATAAATTTTATGATGTTTTTACCGTTTCTATCCTCCATCTGATATACTTTCCTCTTCGTCTTCTGAAAGATCGGTAAAGCGCCCAGCCTCCATGTTTGTTTACAAGCAGGAGACACCGGTCATTATACGTCACGTGACGAGACATTATTGATCATGTGACGGGTCAATATTTCTGGAGTAGACGGAAAGAGCCGGGCCGAGAGACAGAGGAAGAGAGGTCAGCATAGATTGATACAATTTAATCGTATGCACATTAATCTTTGTTGAGCAGATTTCACAAATTTCGTCATGATGGGAAGATATGCCGGAATATGGGTGATACGTTGCCTCGCAAATATAACATACCAACGGACTTCTTGCATTATCCAACTCTTCCAACACGTATTCGAATTTCCAAAATTTTAATTTAAATAGGGTACACCAGGATGCGGGTGCACCACAGGGCGTCACTGCATTTCGATGAATTAGTGAAAATTCCATGGAATATCTAGAAAATCAGAGCTTCTGAGCTATTTTATCAGGACCGTTTTAAAGTTCGGAGATCGGGGAGAAAACTATATAGTCGATTTCTTACAGTATCAAGGTATATATTAACGTTTACATAGGTCCGGTGATAACATATTCCCCTTCAAGCTTGTCGTTGGCGGGCGTTACTCTCCATAAAAGCAAGCGTATCCTAAAGTTGTACACGGCCGAAGATTGAACTTTCTCAAACGACGGCTTCTGATTAACAGCCTACAAGAATTGTAAACATACCCAACGGGGCTCCCCCAGCGTGGGTATGATGACCCATGCTCTATTTGGTAACCCAGAAAACATAGGAGACAGCCCTGGGTTTGAAGCATGTTCATGAAAAACCATATTTTTTTCTATTCAAAGCCATATTTCTTTCTTGAACAATAAGCCACATCTTAATCGCAGAAGTACGGCATATTACCGCATATTCATGCATGTCAGGCGCGAGACTGAATAGCACATGCGGTTTTTTTTCCACGGAAGCCAGCAATGCCAGGGTATTTTGTCTGAGAGCCGGTTCAACAGTTCAAGAAATATGCACTATACATTTTTTTAGAACAATTTTAGCGTTTTATCGCAAGTAAGCGTCCCAAGATGACGGCGTTGCTGGGTCTCGTAATATTATAAAACGCATACATGTGCGTGAACCTGCCCTCCAGTCTCGCGCCTGGCATGAGATTACAGTGTGACATATACAACTAAAATTTCAGCCTGAAAAAAATTATGGGGGTCAACTGCAGACACAAATGAACTTATGGTTCAAAAAACTGTGCTCCCTTTTCCAGGCATTTATATGAAGGATTTTTCTCTTGTAGCAATATGACACCTCAAACCAATTCACGCGAGATATATGGATGGTTTGATTTGAAATTATCAAGTTTTTGAGTTTGCGCATTATTAAAACAGCATTGGAGAGAATCTGCTCACCAAGAACAATAGAAGAATTGACATCATTTAAAATTAGTGGTGATGTTCTCTATATCATTACCCTTTTGGTCTTGTCATTTATTGTTGATCATTTTGTTCAAGTTTTGTGCTCTGCCTCGCACGGGGCACTTGGTACAATAAACATTACACAGCGTTTGAGATACTGATGAACGACCATCAACATTGCAATTCTAATTGAATACAGAGGAAATTTGGTCGTTTGAAACCATCATTGGTCAAATCATATCCACTACCTGCATTTTGACAATCCATGAAAAAACATGGCCAGGCAAAAAGTCCTTGTCAATGGTAAACTGACATTCGCTCTCATGTAAACATCTCGATGAAATACGCTGATCAGCTGTTCATGGCCGTCGGATCTCGCCCTGTGATTGGTTGGTGGTTTTCAGGTCGCGAGCAGCAGTACAAACAGTCGCTGCGGTTATTTTGTGTTTCTTCGCGCAACGGAAAGTGTATTTCATTCAACTTAAGATTTGGACTGTTTAAGCCTGCTTCTGATAATTTGATTTTCAAGATATGCGGGCTTGCACTCAATGCCCGTCTGGATTTGTAGTTCGCTTATATTTTTAAATATAGCATCTCCATAAAACTGTGAGGTCATCAAGAAAAACAATTGGTCGAAATACTAAAAAATAACAATTAAATTGTATCCTATGGCCATTTGAACATACTATTAAGGAACATTGTTCCCCTATTTAATTTGATGTATAAAACCCGGATAGTTTTGGGGTTTGACCATGGAAATGATGGTCTACACGTTGTTGCCATTTGACTAAACGCAGGAGAATGGTGGATGGTGAAAGGTAGATGTTCGCAAACGTTGTGAGACCGCCGGCATGGATAGTTGGATTGTTTACATTCTGCGAGGGGTGATATGCTCTCCACAGAAAATACTGCGTAGCCCCGGGTGTATGGTTCGTGGGCCATTTTCATTTGAATCCCGGAAATGACGTCAGCGGTCGTGATCGGAAATGACATTTGACCCGGAAGTGACTTTTGATCCGGAAGTGACCTTTGATAGAAGTGACGTCCATCCACGTGACTCCACGTGACGTCATCACCCTCATTTCTCACCCTCGAAAATAATAATGAATTTCCGGGCTTCCTTCTTCTGATCTTTTCATCATCAAAAATCGCGCACGCAAATACCAGTTTCTCCAACTGCCTCGTGGATCTAGTCCATACCATGAAGTACTCTATTCCGCTGAGTAGTGAATAACGAGCAACTAAAGCCAACTTTCACCCGGATGTAACTATGACGTCACAACTGGATGGTTTGTAACGAGGCTTTTGATTGGTTGAATTGTAAGTGTGAGGGTGAATTTGATTGGTTGAGGTGTCGTCCCTGTTGTAAAGCAAGATGGTGGGTGTCGATGGCAAAAAAAAGTTCCGGCAAAAAAAAAAAAAAAAAAATGTATTCATGCGCGGTGATGCGGTTTGGCCGTGGTTTTGGCGGTGATTCGGTCTCGGGAAAAAGCTTCCGCGGAGAAAAAGTAGTCCCTAGATAAAATGGTCCGATGGGGTCGAGTGAGGTATCAAAGTGAAGGTTAGGTGAAGGAGCATCTAATGGGCTGGGTGTGGGGTTGAAATATCGTCATTCTGCGCATGCGCGGCGGCCGAAGGGTATGAAAATAGCCTTTTTGGAGCTAGGGGAGCCCCTAAGGGTCCGATGGGGTCGAGTGAGGTATCAAATTGAAGGTTAGGTGAAGGGGCATCTGATGGGCTGGGCGCGGGGTTGAACTATCGGCATTCTGCGCATGCGCGGAGGCCAAAGGGTATGAAAATAGCCTTTTTGGAGCTAGGAGATTGACTACTGGTCCAGTGGGGTCGAGTGAGGTATCGATGTGAAGCATTCGTGAAGGGGCATCTGATGGGCTGGGTGTGGGGTTGAAATATCGGCATTCTGCGCATGCGCGGTGGCCCAAGGGTATGGAAATAGCGGTTTTGGCGCTAGGGGAGTCCCTAATGGGCCAGTGGAGTCGTATGAGGTATCAAAGTGAAGCATTCGTGAAGGGGCATCTGATGGACTGGGCGTGGGGTTGAAATATCGGCATTCTGCGCATGCGTGGTGACCCAAGGGTATGGAAATAGACGTTTTGGAGCTAGGGGAGCCCCTAATGGTCCAATGGGGTCGAGTGAGGTATCAAAGTGAAGCATTCGTGAAGGGGCATCTGATGGGCTGGATATGGGGCTGAACTATCGGCATTCTGCGCATGCGCGGTGGCCCAAGGGTATGAAAATAGCCGTGTTGGGAGCTAGGGGAGCCCCTAATGGACCAATGGGGTCGAGTGAGGTATCAAAGTGAAGCTTATGTGAAGGGGCATCTGATGGGCTGGGTGTGGGGTTGAACTATCGGCATTCTGCGCATGCGCGGTGGCCCAAGTGTATGAAAATAGCCGTGTTGGGATGTAGGGGAGCCCCTAATGGACCAATGGGGTCGAGTGAGGTATCTAAGTGAAGCATTCGTGAAGGGGCATCTGATGGGTTGGGTGTGCGGTAGGAATATCATTCTGCGCATGCGCAGATGCAATACGGAGGTCTCGTCCAATCAGAAGCGAGTATTTCAAATCCGTCCCAGAGCTCTCGTCCAATCAGAAGCGAGTATTTTGACCCGGTGCATTATGGGACATATCCAAGATGGCGGCACGTATGTTCAAGATGGCGGCACATCCGGTGTCGAAAACTGGCCATTTTGTCGGATGTGGTCACTTAGTGTCGAAAACTGGACCCTGTATGACGTCACTTCCGGGTTTTTCACTAAAAACTACATCCAAACATAGAAGAGTTCCTAATGTTTCCTCTTAGACGTCCGTATGTTCAATCGCCGGTGGGTTTTCCCGCCCCGCCCCAGCGCCCCGCAGCGCGAGCGCGCGCGCGAGTTCTCCGGAAGTGCGCGTCATCCCCGGCAGTGCGCGCGCGGACGCGGGTCAAAAGGTCAAAGGGTCACCTCCAGGTCAGACGGTCCAATGTCCAATGAGACAATGTTGCGAGGTGTGAGTGAGTGCAAGAATGTATTCATCCGCGGTGATGCAGTCATGTCTGGCGGTGATTCGGTCTCGGGAAAAAGCTTCCTTGCCCAATGCCTACGGACTTTACCGAAGATACACGGACTTTAACGAAAAGACACGGACGTACACGAAAAGACGCGAAGGTGAACGCCATTGTGGGAAACCTCCCACAGACAGGTCAGTACATGCATTTCTATGTTGTTCACGCATAATAAAAGGATTGATCTGTAATCTGTGTTGTTGTTGTTGCTCCCTTTTTTTGGACTAACCCATCAGAATAGTACGTATCACGGACTATACCCGTAGAGCTACATCTGGTCTATAAAACACGTCCCTCTGGATCCCACACCTTCATTTCTACAGAGCCATGGCGGAGACCCAGCCCCATGCGACTCGCATTTTACAGTATGCCACCGTGGTGAATTCATTCACGGGTTACCGAGCAGTGGTCCGGTCCATGTTTGCAGATGGCGACGACAACGAGGGACGACGCCAGATCCTGAACGAGTTCACAGAAGCGGTCCTCCACAGAGTGCACTCGATGGAGAGGCGTGCCATCACTCACCACTACTGGACTATGACAGCCATCCTTGATGCTCGGGCTATGGACCACGAGCGCTCACGCCGCAACCAGCACCGGCTGGTTGGCCTCATACTAGTCTGTGCCCTATTCACCCTGGCGCTGTGGTATTGACACTATAAATACCAGGGTCAGACAGAGTGTGTGTCATTCACCGTTCGACATTTGGACCAAGCATGTCATCCGTCCTACGAGCCATCCTCCCCCTTACACCTTACCAGGTGGGATTATACGTTTATGAAGATTATGTGACTCTGGTGGAAGATAGTGGCGGGGATTGGAGGGCGTCCCCTGAGACTTTATCGAATACGGTGACACTACAGCGTGATGGGTGGACTAAGTTTAAACGGGTGTTGAGCGGAGAGTTAGACGGACACCTGATCCACCTGGACAAGGCCAACTACGTATACCATACTGCGCTCTACCCACGGGTGGGACGCTACCAAGAGCCGGCTCGAAGTTTCCTCCTAACTCCCTCTCTGTGGTCAGCCTTGGAGAAAATAGGCCCTCTGGTGGACCAGTTATTTATACCCGACGATCGATCACCCCACCAATTGGCATGGGCTCATGCTATCGAACACGCACTAGATGAACCTAATGAAAAAAAAGCGGATGGAGAAAATACTATATGTATAGAATGCGCAGAGGCTGGAATGACAGTGTCACCTCATGAAGCCACCCACACACACATGACGGGCCAGAACGATGAAGAAGAAGAAAAAATCCGTGATGAAGCCGCGGGGCCAATGGCTGAACCCCATGAACAACTACATGAACCCGACGACGATGCCATTGATTACCCCGCTAGACTCAGTCAGCCCAATGACATGACCACCTGATCCTTTGATCTCACGGGGTTCTCCCTATAAATACGAGAGACAGTGAAATCTGGTACCATTCACGTACTGACCATGACGGAGCATATAGTACTGGCGTATTTCAGCTTGACCCCCGAGGTTTTCCTGCACGTGTATGCGGATAAGGTCGATATCATGGAGGAGGTGGTGGGAGACACGGACCCTACACAACCGTGCCCGGCTCACATTCGTCTGTCCCGGGAGGGCTGGACCAAATTCAAACGGGTGTTGTCTGGTGAACTGGACGGCGACCTCATCCACTTGTGTCACGATGTGTACATTCGACGCGGCCCTTTCTTTGCTCAATTGGCTCGGCTAGATGGAGGTACAGTGCATTTTACCCTTCACCCTGATCTATGGTCTGCATTGGAAGATGCCGTGGTGGATGTGGATGAAGTGCTTATCAAGCGGTCATCAGACGAGTTGGACTGGTCATTGACCATGGCCACTGTGGAAGTCCACGAAGAAAATCAGAAAGAAACTCAGGCCCAAGATATACCCGTTATAAATAAACGATAGAGCCAGGGTCCATCATCATTTTGTCACCATGAAGCGCTGGGAGAAGGTGTTGGATAACTTATACTACAGTCCCGACAGTCCGGCAGCCTATAGTGCATTGTCGGCTCTCTATCGAGCGGCCAAACCCCAGGGGGTACAACGTGCCCAAGTCCGAGATTGGTTAAGAAGACAAGACACCTATACCTTACATCGATCTGTCCGTCGCCATTTTCTACGGAACCGGGTCATCGTGGGAGGAATAGATGCCCAGTGGCAAGCGGATTTGGTGGATATGAGCGCCTTTGCCAAACACAACGATGAGAATCGGTATATCTTGACGTGCATCGATATCCTATCCAAGTATGCGTGGGTGGTACCCATCCGGACGAAAACGGGGGCAAATCTCATAGCGGCGTTCAAAGACATCTTCAAGACCGGGCGCAAACCTTTGTATTTGCAAACCGACGAAGGCACGGAATTCCTCAACAGACCGTTCCAAGCCTTTCTCAAGAAACAGAAGGTGTTTTTCTTCCATACGTACAACGAGACCAAGGCTTCCGTGGTGGAGAGGTTCAACAGGACATTCAAAGGCCGCATGTATAAATATTTCACCTATAAGAATACAAGGCGGTACATCGATGTTCTCCCGAAACTGGTGAGGGGTTACAATCGAGCCTATCATCGAAGTATAGAGAGAGCCCCCATTACCGTGACCCAACGCAATGAAGCCCAAGTCCGGCGTGTCTTGTACCCCAGGCCATCGCAGCGAACGACGAAGGCGGTGTACAAGGTCGGCGACCCTGTACGGATCAGTAAAGTCAAGGGCAAGTTCGAGAAAAGTTACTTGCCCAACTGGAGCGATGAGCACTTCCTGATTAAACGGCGCCTACCCCGACAGCGGCGAGTCTATGAACTGGAAGATCTCCAAGGGGAAACGTTGCTGGGGACGTTTTACGACACGGAATTACAGCCTGTTGTAAAAACACAGCAAGACTACTACACGGTGGAGCAGATTTTGAAAACGGAACGTCGACGTGGCAAACTGTTTCATTTCGTAAAATGGCAAGGCTGGCCCAGTTCCTTCAATTCCTGGATCGCGGCCAACCAGGTGAAACGACTATAAAGCCAGACACCACTGCCGTCCTCCTTCATTCCACGTCCGACCCCAGTGCTAT
Organism: Hanleya hanleyi; assembly: GCA_036873755.1. Lineage (NCBI taxonomy): Eukaryota > Metazoa > Mollusca > Polyplacophora > Lepidopleurida > Hanleyidae > Hanleya > Hanleya hanleyi. The sequence goes on along the minus strand of JAVTVY010031645.1, from coordinate 15,768 downwards.
GGACCAACAGCAGCTGCCTCCGAAGACAGCGTCTCGCAAAACGCGCAAAGCGCAAGTGGTCTTTGGGGTGCTATTGCTAACCCTGCTGAGTGTGTTGTACGGAGGTGTGTTTTACGACGTAACCTATGTCAGTACGTTACTTAACCAACTGAGAACACCAGCCATCAGTGAAACGGGTCTACAGAGAGCACCAGTCGTATCGAGCCCAGTCACCACCACCACCACCACACCCCGCGTACAAGCCACGTCGAGCTCTACACTTACACCAAGTACACCTACTACGTCTCAAGACCCACCGGATTTCATCCCTCACAGTGAACCGACAACGACGACGACCACCCACGTTGTACCCACCCCCAGCACCATCTCTGAACGTGAACAGACAACGACGACCGACGTTGTACCCACCACCACTCCAGTTCACTCGTACGAAATTTACAAGAGCGGGTTACCACGACAACGGATAGACCTCAAACCATGGACCCTCGGTGGCAGCATCCCTTCACCTGCGTCATCGCAGGACCGACGGGCTCCGGCAAAACGCACTTCGTCAGGAAGCTCCTTCAACACGCCGACAGCATGATCACTCCACCCATTGCCCGAGTCGTGTGGTGTTACGGAGAATGGCAGGAAGCGTATGCAGCAATGCCCCACATCACGTTCGTGGAAGGCCTACCCAACCTGGCCGATTTGGAACCCGACACATTGGTGGTTGTGGATGATCTCATGGCGGAGACGGATGCACGGGTCACCCAACTCTTTACCAAAGGCAGCCATCATCGACGGCTCAGCATCATCTACATTGTGCAGAATCTGTTCAGTAAAAACAAAGAACATCGGAATATCAGCTTAAATGCCCACTACCTGGTGGTCTTCAAAAACCCGAGAGATACCACTCAACTGCTGCACCTGGCGAGACAGATGTATCCCGGCCGCACACCGTTTGCGTTGGAAGCCTTCAAAGATGCCACAACCCCTCAGCACGGGTATATGCTCTTCGATCTCAAGCAAGCCACCCCCGACCACCTTCGACTACGGACCGGCATCTTTCCCGGAGAGACCCACCACGTGTACATGCAAAAATAATGTAAACACACCCACAGTGGCGCCCCCAGCTGGGGTCTGTGTGTTTGATGATGGGGAATAATAAAAAGAATGAATACCACAGCAGGGTTGACTTTGTCTGTGAGGTGGATAAAAAGGGCAGAGTTGTGGGTTCTAGCATTAGTTGTACAGGATGTCTGCGCGAGTACGGAAGCACGCTCCCACGCTCCGTGTATTGAAGACGGCCCCACCCGAGTTAGTCCGAACCATTGTACGCGGTGCGGACCCTGACCTTGTACGCTGTCTGTGCGAGATCGGGTACAACCTGTTAAAAGGCAACGTACCACTGACTCCGGCTCAGAAGACCAAGTTGGCCAAGCATAAGACAGGTCTCCGAACCCTAGTCCACAAGCGGGTCCCTCAAACACAAAAGAAAAAGGTGTTACAGAAAGGCGGCTTTCTCGGGGCCATCTTAGCACCGTTGGCCGCTTCCGTGTTGGGTCCAGTATTGGGTGGACTCTTCGGCCGACAATGAACCACACGAAAAAAATGGTCCTCGTCGAACCACGGTTCCTGCAAAACCTCCAATCACCCTACCCTGTCCCACCTACGGTGAAGACCATAAACAGCCTCGATGGAGAGATGCAACAGATCTTACAGAGACCGGGGTTAAGCGACAGTGAGAAAGTACAACGGTACAATGAGACGCTTCAACGGTACATGACGTTCATGGACCAATACAAAACCCTGTCTACCCCAGCAACAGCACCACCACCACCACCACCACCACCACCACCACGTGACAGACCGCTGACCTCAGCACCGCTCCAACAGCCGGGTGAGGTAGCCCCCACAGCCCCACAGTGGGTGGAAGACGAAGTGCTGAAGAGTGTACCTGCCTCGTTCAAGAAACAAGCTGGCCTGGTATTACAACGGATGAAACAGAATCCTAACATGACTTGGAATGATAAAGGCGAACTCCTGGTACAGAATCAGGTGGTCCCCGGCACCCACATGACGGATTTAGTGAATGATCTGATGCGTCAACGCAGATCGCACACCGATCCTCGAGGATGGGAGGTCTTCGCTCAAGGCTTGAAAGACATGCATGTACCACAGGAATTGGTGGGGAACCCCCACCGCTGGGCCTTTATGCAGCAAACCCAGCAATCACCGAGTGGCCCACTACCTTCTTGGGAAGCCGAATGGGAACCGGAGTCACCCCCCAAAACACCACCACAACGGGCACTTTCTTTTCGCGCCTATAAAAAAACACCCTTGATCAAGACACCCCACATCTCCAGAGCCGTGACACGTAGCAAGTCACCGCGACGAACACGACGCCGCACACAACCGCCCAAGGCCTGGAAGACCTATTAAAACCAACAGCAGCAGCAGGACAGCTCAGTCGCCATGTTTTACCTGACCCTACCCAGTAACAGTTCGCTGGATGTGTTTCCTGACAACACCGTGGCCAAGTACGTCACCCAGTTACCGCAACCGTTACATTTACCTGGCCGGTGGGAATGTGCCCTCGTGGATATCCAATACCCTTACTCGTGGTACAACGTGCGAGCCAATGAAGTGTGGTACGAGGTCACCTACGAAGGCAAAAACACCCGGCTCACCCTGCCCGAAGGCCAATACGATACCCCCAAAGAGTTCATGGGTGGGCTGTCAAGACTGATGCATGATAAGGCGCTACGGGGGGTGACGGATAGTGCAACACGCCTGATAGCCTTGCGCTTCAAGAGAAACGTGTTCTTCGATGTCAACGTACACAACGACAAGGCACAGCTTACCGTCACCGATACCGTGAATGTGAAACTCAGTCCTACACTACAGCAAATGCTGGGTTTCGATCTACAGACGTTCGCTGGTCCCAACCAACACCATGGCGAGATGCCGATGGATATGAAGTCGGGTATGTACGGACTCTACGTCTACTCGGACGTGGTGGACAACCACATCGTGGGCGATATCAACACACCTCTGTTACGGGTGGTCCCCATTAAAAAGACGTATGGCGATCAAGTCACCCACAGTTTCAACCATATCATGTACCTGCCCGTACGACATACCGACATCAACACGATCACGGTGGATATAAGAGATGACACGGGACGAGCGGTGGCATTCGAACGAGGAAAAGTGGTGCTGACACTTCATTTTCGACAAGCACGTGCTCCCCACTTTGCATAATGAAAGTACCTTACGAGTGCGATGCACGCAGCTATGCCGACTATTATGCCCAACAGGCCGGGGGTGGCTTTCCGGTCTTTAGCGGTGCACGCATGCAACGAGGACATGGACTGGGGAACATACTCGGCAGCATTGTGAAAACGTTCCTGCCCTTGGTGACGCGTGGGGTGAAAGCAATCGGCAAACAAGCGGTACGCAGTGGACTGCAAGTGGCCGGTGATGTCTTGGGGGGTACGGCACCCCGACAAGCCTTGAAACGACGGGCCAAAGAAGCGGGAGGCGTCTTGGTGGCCAAAGCACAACGCACCGTAGGGAATAAAAGAGCTGCCCCACCGAGATCACGCACCAGTCGACGACCGACCCAGCGACGACGCACATCCAAGAAGACCCGGGATATCTTTTCTTAAAACATGGCCTTAATCCACGCCGAGTCCTGCCCCTCCACCAACAGTGAATTTGATTTGTGGACCGTGCCGCCCACACAAACCAGTGTCGAACAAGGATTATGGGTGGAGCATCTCCCGCTCTCCAGCATCAACGAAACCGGGCCCATCGAGTTCACCATCAGTAATGCGGATACGGCCTATGTGGATTTAGCCCATACCTACTTGTATGTGAAAGCCAAGGTGGTCAATGGAGCTGGCACCAGAATCGCTGACCAAGCAACGGTGGGCCCGACGAATCTCTGGCTGCACTCGATGTTTCAGCAGGTGGATATTTTTCTCAGCGACAAACTCATCAGTGACTCCACCAACACGTACCCTATCGAGCCTACATCGAGACACTGTTGTCGTATGGCCGAGAGGCTAAAAAATCTCAGCTGACAACCGCTTTATTCTACAAGGACACGGCCGAGCACATGGACACGGCGGACAATGGGGGATATAACAAACGGAAGGCTTTCACTGCGAACAGTGCCTCGGTGGATATGATGGGTCGACTGCATGCAGACATGTTCATGCAAGACCGGTACCTCTTGAACAAGACCCCCATCAAAATCCGACTGATACGGGCGCCTCCCACCTTCGCCTTGATGGCCACTAACGTAGAGGGGCATGTAGCGGACTATAAGATTGTCATCCAAGACGCAGTCCTGTATGTCCGAAAAGTGAAACCGAATCCAGCCGTTCAATTGGGACACATGAAAGCCTTGGAAACAAAACCAGCCCAGTACCCTATCCGACGTGTACAAACCAAAGTGTTCTCTGTGCCTGCTGGAAATATGGGCGCCAACAAAGAAAACCTGTTCCTGGGGGAACTACCCAAGCGATTGATCCTGGCCTGTGTGGAAAATACCAGTTTCAGCGGAGCCTACCCAGAGAATCCGTTTGACTTTAAACATTTCGGCATCAATTTTGTGGCCCTGCATGTGGATGGACAACAGGTGCCAGCCACGGCCTTAACCCCGAACTTTGGGCGGAGGAATTTCATTCGAGCCTATCAGAGCCTGTTTACAGCCACCGGTCAAATCAACCAGGACGAAGGGAATATGATCAGTCGGGAGGACTACGCGAACGGATACACGTTGTTCTGTTTCGATCTGACCCCACCTTAGAGAACGACCATCAGCTGGCCCTGACCAAGCAAGGCAATTTACGGTTGGAAATCCACTTTGCACGAGCCCTGGCGACCACCGTCAATGTGATCTGCTACGCCGAGTTTGACAACATCATTCAAGTGGACAAGGCGCGCAACGTCCTGTGTGACTTCTCCACCTAACATGGATACAGACCAGATAACCACCGTGCTGGAGAATGACCCAGAGACACGTAGGGTCTTTCAAGGGGTGTTCGCCCGAGATGTGTTTCCATTAGACCGTATGTATCCGGCTGCTTACGTTCTCAACACGGACCCGATGGATCGACCCGGTGAACACTGGGTGGCCGTGTACTTGACAGAAGAGCAGGGGGAATACTTTGACCCGTACGGTCTGCCACCCCTCCATCCCGATTTAACAGACTTCATGGATCAAGGCACAGAGACGTGGTGTTGGAACAGTCAAACGTTGCAAAGCCTGACCAGTGGCGTGTGCGGACAATATTGCTTGTTTTACCTGTACCATCGATGCCGGGGAAGACCCTTATCTACTATCGTACAGATGTTTGACGAGTACTCCCAGGCCGAGGACCGCGATGTACTCGTCTATGACTGGGCCGCCCATCATTTCAATGTACAAGCCCCGTTCTGGGCTTAAGTTAATGACAAGCCCCTTGTTCTGGGCTTCAATGTACAAGCCCCTTGTTCTGGGCTTCAATGTACAAGCCCCTTGTTCTGGGCTTCAGTTAATTACAAGCCCCTTGTTCTGGGCTTGAGTTTTCACGTGGTTGTTCTCACGTTGTTGTTGTTCACTGAATATAAAAAAAAAAATGAGATCTCACCAAAAAACCCTGTCTTGTGTGTTTTATTCCTAATGCATCAATGCCCAATGTGGAGATTCAGTCAAACTGAAATCAGTGGTGTAGGATGGGGTCAAAATGTAACCCATCAAGTTTAGAAGGCAAGAGCACTATAGTAAAAAATAGAGAGCCAATGAAATCAGCCTACAGACCAAGTACGTGTCTTTGGTCTAGGTTTGGAGCGGGCATTTCATTGAGGTACGTGTATACGGTGAGTGAAGAGACTCGTCCAACACGTATAGATGATGACTATAAGTTCTATGAGCATAATGCATGAAAGTGGCTTTGAACACCGTATTAGTCAATCAGTGGCCTAGAATGGAGCCAAAGGTAACCCATCCATGTCCAGAAAAACATTACCCGGGTGTACAAGAACCCAGATGTAGGCGCGGACGTCAGCGAAAGCACACCGTGAATACCCCAATTCCATTGGCTGATTGTTCGATCGCTGATTGGTTCTTTTTCTCGACCGCTGATTGGCTCTTTTTCTCGACCGCTGATTGGTCCAAATGGAACTGCCCATCTTTCCCAGGTTCATCTAGAATCCCCCTAGAATCTAGAATTTTTTATTGTGCTCAAGCTCTGACTATAGCGATGCCGCAACATTGTCTCATTGGACATTGGACCGTCTGACCTGGAGGTGACCCTTTGACCTTTTGACCCGCGTCCGCGCGCGCACTGCCGGGGATGACGCGCACTTCCGGAGAACTCGCGCGCGCGCTCGCGCTGCGGGGCGCTGGGGCGGGGCGGGAAAACCCACCGGCGATTGAACATACGGACGTCTAAGAGGAAACATTAGGAACTCTTCTATGTTTGGATGTAGTTTTTAGTGAAAAACCCGGAAGTGACGTCATACAGGGTCCAGTTTTCGACACTAAGTGACCACATCCGACAAAATGGCCAGTTTTCGACACCGGATGTGCCGCCATCTTGAACATACGTGCCGCCATCTTGGATATGTCCCATAATGCACCGGGTCAAAATACTCGCTTCTGATTGGACGAGAGCTCTGGGACGGATTTGAAATACTCGCTTCTGATTGGACGAGACCTCCGTATTGCATCTGCGCATGCGCAGAATGATATTCCTACCGCACACCCAACCCATCAGATGCCCCTTCACGAATGCTTCACTTAGATACCTCACTCGACCCCATTGGTGCATTAGGGGCTCCCCTACATCCCAACACGGCTATTTTCATACACTTGGGCCACCGCGCATGCGCAGAATGCCGATAGTTCAACCCCACACCCAGCCCATCAGATGCCCCTTCACATAAGCTTCACTTTGATACCTCACTCGACCCCATTGGTCCATTAGGGGCTCCCCTAGCTCCCAACACGGCTATTTTCATACCCTTGGGCCACCGCGCATGCGCAGAATGCCGATAGTTCAGCCCCATATCCAGCCCATCAGATGCCCCTTCACGAATGCTTCACTTTGATACCTCACTCGACCCCATTGGACCATTAGGGGCTCCCCTAGCTCCAAAACGTCTATTTCCATACCCTTGGGTCACCACGCATGCGCAGAATGCCGATATTTCAACCCCACGCCCAGTCCATCAGATGCCCCTTCACGAATGCTTCACTTTGATACCTCATACGACTCCACTGGCCCATTAGGGACTCCCCTAGCGCCAAAACCGCTATTTCCATACCCTTGGGCCACCGCGCATGCGCAGAATGCCGATATTTCAACCCCACACCCAGCCCATCAGATGCCCCTTCACGAATGCTTCACATCGATACCTCACTCGACCCCACTGGACCAGTAGTCAATCTCCTAGCTCCAAAAAGGCTATTTTCATACCCTTTGGCCTCCGCGCATGCGCAGAATGCCGATAGTTCAACCCCGCGCCCAGCCCATCAGATGCCCCTTCACCTAACCTTCAATTTGATACCTCACTCGACCCCATCGGACCCTTAGGGGCTCCCCTAGCTCCAAAAAGGCTATTTTCATACCCTTCGGCCGCCGCGCATGCGCAGAATGACGATATTTCAACCCCACACCCAGCCCATTAGATGCTCCTTCACCTAACCTTCACTTTGATACCTCACTCGACCCCATCGGACCATTTTATCTAGGGACTACTTTTTCTCCGCGGAAGCTTTTTTCCCGAGACCGAATCACCGCCAAAACCACGGCCAAACCGCATCACCGCGCATGAATACATTTTTTTTTTTTTTTTTTTTTGCCGGAACTTTTTTTTGCCATCGACACCCACCATCTTGCTTTACAACAGGGACGACACCTCAACCAATCAAATTCACCCTCACACTTACAATTCAACCAATCAAAAGCCTCGTTACAAACCATCCAGTTGTGACGTCATAGTTACATCCGGGTGAAAGTTGGCTTTAGTTGCTCGTTATTCACTACTCCGCTGATTGCTATTACGGCACACGCAAACTTATGGTTAATTGATCACATATTCTTGAAAACTGAAAAGAATGAAACACTATCGGTATGAAAAATACACTGAGTAAATATGCTTATTTCCCCCTATATAATATATAATATACCAATATAGTGTACATGGCATAGGCTTATTTACTCAGTATATACTATACAGTGGTAGTGTTTAATTTCCTTATGATCAGTAAACCGTTTGATAAACCGTGTGTTGCTAGTGCCTTACATTCTAGTCCTGGCGTACTGCCTCTTTTAGTGTAAGTGATATTCCCTAATTCCCCCCCCCCCCCATCCCCCCTCCCACATCATTTTCATATTTCTGTATCCGGCGTTCTACTCTTCCTGTTTTCGAAGGTACGTCTACAATAACCATGATACCGTAGGAGAAATGAAGGAGAATATTAATCCAAGGGATCTCATACAAGAAGTAGTTCACACACGGTCGGGAGTGTGTCGTGATGCGGGCCTCGCTTTGGAGTTCACCTGAGAATCGCTTAATGTGGTCTCTCATGGCGTGTTCGCACGACCTGTGCCCATCGCGGTGCGATGGAGTGCCCAAGTACATCCATCCATCAATCCATGTGGGTAGAAAGGACGGATCCAGCGGAAATTCATAGCGGGTGTCGACGAGGGGCGGGGGGAGGGGGGAGCGACTGTCACGTCCCAACAGACGAGAGTCCAGGAATCGCCTATTCCCCGGAAGTTCCGGGGTCCTATAGATCGTCGGAGATGCATTGTACGAGATTTCCCGGAAATAAATTTGAACATAATGGAGAAAGTATTGGGTCAGTACTAGGGGTCCTGTATATGTCCATTACAATGTGTTATGTTTTATGTCATTATATTTCTAGCACAGTGTTCGGAAATGAATCAATGTGACGAATATGTTTAGCTAGATGGCGGCACATGTTTGACTTGATAGTTGGATTTAACTGGATGAACTTTCAGTGAAAACCTAGCTTGTAGATCTGTATATTTATCGACGTACATCCATACATAGTTACTATAATCACGCTAGCGAAATGAGCGAATACTCTACCTACAGAAAAGCATTACATCCCAATGTTTCAATCGTTTTTGTGCTGAATAACCCGATTCTGCCATTTCCAGTGCAGGTTTTTCTAGTTCGTATGAATTTTTTATTTTTTTATTTTTTCTGGCAGATTTCATTGGGTGGAGGAGGATTGGACAGGACCACCCCTGCCCCTTCCCCTCTCCTCCCCACACACACACCGCGTCAATTCGCCCTTGGGTAGAAACGGCTCTCTCAGTTTGAGAATGTCACAGCCGTACACCTGTCCGTCAAAATATTCTTTTGATCTGACAAGAACAAGCTATTAACAATTTATCAACATATAATCTACAAGTATAAGTACCCGTACCGAGCTCTAAATGCTGTAATGAGGAATTGCCCTGTATGCTCTGTTATATTATACAGTGGATGTATTCATAGATACCGGCATTTCTTCTATATTACTTATTAAATATATAATTTGCAATTCCGATAGCATTTAAATTGTTTAAGATGTTCCATGCGCCAGGTCATATAAACAACCCGACACTTAATTTCTTGCATTCCCCTTGACCAGGTCTTTTACACACCAGATGACTTTTATATTTTTTATTGCGGGAAATATACATATACATGACCTCAATCTTCTTTCTCTCAGATTACAAAATGTGAAATTGATAGATATTCTCTTTTCCGTTTGACTGTGCGTCTTGAAATAGAATGAGCAGCAATTTTCAATTTCAGACTAGGCTATATTTCTTTGGAATTTTCTGGGGTTTTTTTTTTTTCAATCTAACAAAACTTCAGCAATGAGATGAGCAGAAATATATCAGCAACCAGAATATAATTTGAAAAGCAGGGCCGTCGCTATTTTCGAGTTGTCATGATGAATATATTTTAAAAAATACAGTTTTCTTTGTATAAAACTGGAAAAAACAAATAATAGAGTTAATGCCTAAGGAAGATTATAGGCTAATAGTGACGACCCTGTACTGAAATTGCTGAAACCGTATGAACAAATCCTCGTTCAATCTCAGTAAATTCCGATGTAATATCACGGAATTTTTTCCTGATATACCATCTTGGTTTACCTAGTTTGGTCTTAATCTAGAGCTCAAACCTCACAGGTGAGCTGGAGTCCAAAATGTAAATTTATTTTCCTAAAAGAACACGACTGAATCTACCTGGAATTAATAGCAAAACCAAGTACCGCACTTGCGGTTGCACATGCGCAGACGACCCACAATGCCCTCTTGCACATGACAGTGCCCAGGGGGTCTATGTTGGTGAAACCCCGATGTCTCTAACTTATGTTGTACACGGCAGAGAGTGTCACTTCTGGTTACGCATGCGCATGTAACCCACAGTGCACTGTTGCACATGACTGGATCGTGGCATTTCCCATGGTAAAACTCCGGTATCTCTAGCCCCTGTCGTTCTCGCTAGGGGAGGGGTAGACTATGCACAATGCCCCATTAATCATGACTGATTCTACACTCTCAATTACATGTTTAGCGTTAGAACACTAAAAGCGAGGTTCTGTTTGAGCACACGTTCCGGCCTAATCGCGTTTAGGCTGTGAACACATGGAGTTTAGGTTATAAACGCATAGACGTTTAGGATTTAAACCGATGTGTTTAGATTTAAAAGACCTATGTGTTTATAACCTAAACGTCTATGCGCTTATAACCTAAACTCCATGTGTTCACAGCCTAAACGCGATTAGGCCGGAACGTGTGCTCAAACAGAACCTCGCTTTTAGTGTTCTAACGCTAAACATGTAATTGAGAGTGTAGGGGTATCCATTGGTGAAAAACCAGAGTCTCCTACCCCAGTCTTTCTCGACTGAGAGTTTCACTTCCGGTTCCGCATGAGCAGTTGACCCAAACTGCCCTAGTGCGTATGACTGGTGATAGGGATATTCGTTGGTGGAACCCCGATGTCTCTAACCCCAGGTGTTCTCGGTAGAGAGTTTCACATCCGGTTGAGCATGCGGAATCGATCCACATGCAGTTCACTATTGCACATGACTAGGCCAGGCGTCCCCTTTGGTTGAACACCGGTGTGCCTAACCCAGTCATTCCTGGTATAGATTTCCACTTCTGTTGCGCATGCGCAGACCCGCCGAAATGCTCTATTGCGTATGACAGGTTCCAGGGGTATCGTTTGGTCACTCCGATATCTCCAACCCCTGTAGTTGTCCACAGAGAGTCCAATTTCCGGTGACGCATTCGCAGCCGACTCATATTGATTTGCCCTTGTAATTTATTAACTTATATTTAATTATCTAGTGTTATACAATTGTCTGAATATATCAATATATTTTTCTATTTGATTATAGGTACCCGACATTAAATTTTCTCTCTCTCTCACTCTCTCTCTCTCTCTCTCTCTCTCTCTCCTTGTACACATGCGAATGAATCGTGTTCATGGAAAATGCAACGGCAACACCAGTACACTAACACCAGATCACTTGTTTTATTTTATTTTATTATACAACAAGCACTGAAAGTTGGCGAAACGTGGTCAGCTGTGCAAGATGGCCAAGGTCATTTCGCCTTTGGCTCTAAAAGAAAACTTGGTCTTATGAACACATGACCGTTGTCCCATGACCCTGTGAACCGGTCTTCGCTTGAATGGAGATATAAGAGTACGGGACAAGCTGACCTTGTCAAGAGCACACGATTAAATCGAATTAACCCGAGGGCTATTTGTGAAATTTTGTCCACTAGCGCCAACCATAATATGGAAAGCCATCAGTGTCATAACCTCTGGTTTTCCACACGTGGTAATTCGATTTTCCACGCGTGGAAATTCTATTATCCACGCGTGGAAAATACAGCCAATGGTTTGACTTGTAATTACCACGTGTGGATATTTCGACCAATTATTCAATCAGGAAATACCACAGGTGGAAATTATTTACCACGTGTGAAAAATATCCACCAATGATAGAAATGGAAATACCACGTGTGGAAATTATTTACCACACGTCGTATTTATCACCCAATCATTGAATTCGGAAATACGACACGTGGTAAATAATTTCCACACGTGGTATTTCCATTTATCCACGCGTCGAAATTTTATTTTACCCAGCCAATGAATGAGAGCTTTACAAAGAAAGCTGGTCCCTTCAGAATGACGGAAATCGACAGTTTGCGGCGAATGTGTTCGTCTAGCTGGAACAGACAATCTGCAACAGGAAACTCTCAATTTCATAAAATACAGGGACGTGTAGCAAACTTTCATAAGTTTTTTGTTGAGCAATGAGGCTGAGTCGTATAGGTCGACGACCGTACGACAGATAAGACAGGGTCAAAGTGCGTGTATCTGCTTTCTGTAACGATTGTTTTGAGTGGTAGATTCGAAACTAGAATTACCACGTGTGGAAAAGAGAATTACCACGTGTGAAAAACCTAGTGAAATACCACGCGTGGAAATTATTTACCACGCGTCGTATTTCCGAATTCAATGATTGGGTGATAAATACGACGTGTGGTAAATAATTTCCACACGTGGTATTTCCAGTTCTATAATTGGTGGATATTTTCCACACGTGGTAAATAATTTCCACGTGTGGTATTTCCAAGTTAAGTAATTGGTCGAAATATCCACACGTGGTAATTACAAGTCAAACCATTGGCTGTATTTTCCACGCGTGGAAAATCGAATTACCACGTGTGGAAAACCAGAGGTTATGACACTGATGGCTTTCCATAACCATACACGCACTATCGCTATTTGATACACATCAGATCCAAACTTGTGGAATGACATTATACCATCAATTTAGACCGTAAAAGTACAGAACAAGTACTAGATATAGCCTAGGGCAAAATGTGACCGGCTACAATTCTTTACTCTTCTAACGTATATATGTCCGCTCTATTAAATGTGTTCAAAAATTCTACGTATTGTGAAAGTTGTTTGTAGCCCCGCTGTCAATAATCTTTTGTTCGTGAAGGATGACATTGGAACTGAAGTTTGGCCAAAAAATAAACTTGTTAAACCTGATCAAACTGTTGTCCGACTTCAGATCTATCACGCTCCAATGATTCAATGATTAAAAGCGTGACCTCGGGAATGCTTCAAGAGTCTTCAGAAAAACTGTACCAATCCGTTATTTTAAAGATAGCGCACTACTGGAACGTGGAAAGCTATATTTCTCTTGTTGGCTTTAGAAATCGTTACCCCCGATCCCCCATGGGTAGCGTAATGCTTGCAATAGTCAGAAGGCTGTTCTGGGCAAATCGATTTTGTGATTTAAACCTTTTGAAACCATATCTGGTCCATCAGTTGTCCAACCCATCTCGTTAAAATCTTTGGTATCCAAAACGAACTAGTGTGAGGTGAGGACGTTAAATCTTCCAACCTCATAGCGGATCGTTTGGGCTCATCATAAAACTAGTTATGTAACTGTATGTCCCCATCATGGGGCGGGGGAAACAGGGGGGTCAACTACATGTCTGTTTTTCGCCACATTTGTCCATACTTTTGTAGCATTTGTTGTAACAAAGTTTACATTTTTCAGATTTGTAATGTTCTGCATCGTAGCTAATTATTTGGTGCTAATTTGGACCACATTTGTACATTATTTCTCAAGGAGCATCGCAAATAAGGTCACAGTGACTGTCCAATAAAACCAACAATGACCGCTTTTCAATTCATTCGGGGACTTGTCTACCTCAGTTATACCATGATAATCAATGGTCAAACTGCAGCGTTTATCGCATCATAGTTTGTCATTCTGGGTCCAATTTGTGTATATTACGGACTCCTTCACATAAAGGGAGTGAGTGTGTGAATAGGGTTTAACGTCGCTTTCAACATTTTTTTCAGCTATATCACGACGGGGAAGGGAAGGGAGGAGCGGGGTACCTACTTGTAACAGAATAGATCTAATGCTGCCATTTTATAGTGCTGCCCCACCGAAATATCATGCCGTTCCTTCACATAAAGCATCATTGGTAAATTCAAGATGGCAGCCATGCATGTGGGATTATTTGGAATTTGTGTTCTGGACAATTGTCCATTTTGGAGAATTGTCTTAACTCCAATGTTCCAAATTAGTGAAAAAAGCAAGCAATTTTAGAAGATCATTACCATTGGCTTTTGCACTCGTTACATTTGCCTTGGAGAATTTTCACTTGACATACAGGTTGATGAAGGTAGCCATTGCCGTATGTTCACGCACGTATCTCATATGAAATTCATATGATGTACATGCTTGGGATGCGACGAATGAGATACGCATGATTCACTCGTCATACCGTCAAGATCCGTCATGGCCGCCATTGTGAATGTAACCATAGCGCTTTGCATAGAGGATTATGTAAATAGACTTAAAGTCGAAACGAATTGACCAATGAAAGCTCAATTCTGAAGAATAATTACTTTGAGATGAAAGTTTGTCTCAAATTCAACAAGAATCACAGAGTACCGCTAATTCCAGAGACCCCTCACATGTATGGCCGCCATGCTGAATTCACCCATGATCCATTGACGGGATGTTGAGTGAAGGACGAAGGAACTCGAATCGTCAAATACTAATTAAATACACTTTAAATCACTTGGGTTAGAACGCTAAAATTGAGGTTCTGTTTGAGAACGCGTTTCAACCTTAACGTGTTTAGGTTTTTAACACATCGGTGTTTAGTTTATAAACACAAAGGTGTTTAAAATGTAAACAAGTGTTCAAAACCTGAACACCAAGAAGTTTAATCCCAAAAAGGTTTAGGCTAAAGCTTGTTCTCAAACTGCACCGCAATTTTAGCGTTCTAACCCTAAACATGAGATTTTCAGTGTACACTGTTAGAACAAAATTGTCGAAACGACCAAGACATATTTGGTCGACCAGATAGACGTGATCGATCAAGTATTATTATCTGGTCGCTATCCGGCCACACTCTTGCTGTTCGGAGCTACTTTTTAATGAATCATATAATATAACTTATAATGACGCCTTGGTCTCATAATACCCACAAAAAAACGAGCTGTAACATAAATATAGAAATCTATATTAAATAGCGCATTCTGTCTCAGTATCTAGTACCTGGACACGTCTTACTTCCGCACAAAAGAAAATTAAAAAAAGTAAAGAAAGAAAAAAATCTAGTGTGAAACATGTCAAATTTATATTTATATTGCTTCATTAAATTCCACAACATACTGAAAACAAGGCATCCACAAAACAATACACTTGATTAGCCGATCTCACTGAATGCTATATCCCAGGTCTCTCTCGTGTTGAGTTACGATCTAAGGTCGGTAATATTTATAATCATAGATTTTCATATAACACCCTGGCTGCAACACTAGTACTTATTTGTATCAATTACACTTGAAAGGATTCAGAGCGGTCGAAAGTTCATATCAAAATTCCTAACCACTGACTTGACGACAGAACCGGATTTCCCACTAAAATAGATTTACTGATTTCACAAAATGTTGACACCCGGCTTGAACCCAGACAAGAGAATGAAAAGATGCGACATGCACGAGAGAGGAGGATATCTAAAAGACTTTAATACAATTCATTCATGGCCCGAGGCAATACAAACCCACTCAATTGCATCGTGGGTCGAGATAGCCAGGACCTATATACAGATTATGACGTCAACAAGGCTACATGTCACCCAGATGAATTAATGAAGCTGTATCCTACAATAAATGCACATCTGGCCTGTTACATCCATT